>WOFM01000068.1:874063-987063 GCA_011428145.1 Ericerus pela | reverse complement strand
TACAAAAATAAGGTAATTCCACTTACGTAAACGTCACACCCTTCATCGCAGAGTTCAACAACCATGACATCGCGTCATTGATCGATCAACTCACCGATGATCATCAACTCATCGATGACATCGTGGTCGGGGGGGGGGGAAGATAATCAACACGACCAACTATGTAACAACGCAGTTCATTCACACGAAAGTTGTTGCACGTATACTAATAGAAGATACCGATTTATAAAAATTTATTAATCAATAGTTGAAAAAAAGTTTTTTTTTTTTGTCATCGTTAGCAAAACGTCACGAAATATCGATACGTAAGTAGAAGAATCAAAGCTCCTTATTATAATATAACGATGAAACAATAAGTTCGTAAACCTAAACGCATGCCTTGTAATTTAGTCGAAATGGCGGAAGAAAACGTACCAACCGCCCCCCCAGTAAATGAACCGGAGGATCTCGAGATAAAATTCAAGAGGGTTTCGAGCGAAAACGAGGAATTCCTGGTCTCGTTACGTGAACAAATTAGGATTGCGGCCCACAACCAAAATGTGACAGCGGAGGCACTTACAGATCGAGGCCGATTCCACGCTGGAATGTCCACGATGATGGAGCGACAGGTAAATTTCCTCGAGAGAGTAATCGAAAGTGAAAGAAACGAAAGAAAATCAATCACCGAAGGACTCGAGGAAATGAAGCTGACAGTTCAAAGACAGGAACGAAGGATCGAGGACCTGCAGAACACGATCACGGAACTAAACACCGAACTCAACAAGGTGAGGATTCATAATGCGAAGGAATATGCTAAGTCCCTCCCCGCATGTACGATAAAAGTTCCGAGATCGATAATCGACGATAATACTAAAAATAAGAACGTGAAAAGAAAAGCCACCGATAATTTTAGCAAGCTCCCACTAAAGAAAAGACCTCGATTCGAAATGCATGAAACGATAAAAAAAAGAATTCCCGTTAAATTAAGACTTGGTCCTAAACCTTCTCGATGTCCACAGAGGGTTCCAGTTAAGTATAATGATATACAGCCGGACAATGAGAAGGCATCAACATCTACGAAGAGAGTTGAATTCGAAGGAGAAACGGAGGAATCGAGCGAGGATGGTAAGCAACTGCAAAGATTTAAAATACCTAAAAAACTAGCATCTTCCAAAGAGGTAACGTTAACACCGATAATTGTAGAAAACGAAATAGCATCGGTGAAGGAGGAAGACGAAGACGTCGCGCCAGCAGTCCCACTCGAAGATTTGCCGAAAGAAGTAACCAAGAGGGTTGAGTATTGTCCAGGAACAAACGTCGAAATAATGAAGCCCGGACAAATAAAAAACAGGCTGCCCCGTGTGTTTTGTCTCTCCCTCATTCTGGGGAAGACAATCTTTGCAAACAGAGAGAAGATTCTATGTTTCGATGTCCGGTCACCAGTGTCCTTTATCAATATAAAGCTACTCTCAGCGAATCAGCAGATAATCCCGGCGCCAAAAGAAACCTGGTGTTGCGAATGGAACAACCCCAAGGTCCTCGAGTCCAACGAGACGACGAAGATGGAATTATTCGGAAGAAATGGGACTCGGTTTCCCGAAACATTCTACTTGGTAAAAAACTCGGTACTCGACACAAACAGGATGGTTCTCGGAGTCACGTTTGCCGCAAAATATCTCAAGGCGGTTGTCGGCGAGCCCAATCAGGGTCAGGTATTTCTGGTCAACGAGGGACGAACCTATCGTCAGAATTTCCAACTGCCAGAGAAAATCCTGTAAATATCTTTATTTTTTTTTTACATGTATGCTTATCGAGCCTCGATTTTTTTTTTATTATTATTGTTCCTGCCAATTAAGTTCGTTCCTAACTAGTTCCTTATTTCAATTTTTTTTTACTTCTCTTACCTTCTTTTCTCTTACATTTCTAATTTGTCTCGACAATCGTTAACATATATTATCGTTTCTCTTTTGTTTGTTGCGTTCGATTGTAAATCATAATTATAAGAACTCGATCGCCTCGTTAATACATACCTAAAATTTTTTTTTTCTTTACGTTTTGTCTACTTTTGTTATTGTAACTCACCTTATTAGTCTCGGTGTGCTCGTTCTTTGTTTGACTTTTTCTTTAAATATATTAATCTTTCTTGAATAAGTTTAAAATGTTTTAATCAACGGACCAACCTTTTATTAACATATATCTTTTCAGCTAAGTTACCAAATGTCCGAAGGCTGCGGGTGATCCCTCGTTTCGAAATTTGGGGGGGGGGGAGTTGTGACATCTGAATTACCCGTAGCCTTCCCTTCACGTCACCATTGACTGTATACTAGTATTACGATAGGGAACGGCTCACGAACTCTTAAGTTTGTAATAATGATAAGGTGAACCAGAGATACGCCGATTCCCCATCGGGAATAAATTCCCGAAATATAACAAACATAAAAACACGTCGACAGATGACTATTTAACGATATGGTGACGTGTAATAATAAGATATCGATCATCGGTGAACTATCTCTAATCTCTTTGACTGTTCACGTTTTAGGCTAATGAGTGAACAGTCAGTCTCGTTTTAGACGTGATCGTTTTTAGTCCGCCGTGAATACGAAATATTATTCACGGCAAATACAGCTCTTTTATACGGCAGCAAGCCACCAATTTATTGTTTTCACCGATATTTTCGAATGTGAACACCAATAGTAGAAATTTAAATAACTCGCGATATTATTCTTTCGAACTTAAACGAATAATCGATCGAGATTTGATGGTTCACCGAACTTCGAGAACCATGAGGCGATGTGAAGAATAACCTGCACGACCTGATTGTAGTTACCATAACTGTAAGTAATCTTTTTCAATTGTAATAAAGTATACACTGTGATAATGGGTCGGCCAACTTATTTAATTCCACATACGTAAATTCGCCCGATATACTTCGTAGGCCTTGGGAGCTATCGCTGGTAGGCTGGTGGCCTAACTGTTTGAGCTGGTTTGTGGTTTCGACTCTACGATTGATCGAGACTTATTGATATACTTCGAATCGTGATATCATTCCCTATACTCGGAGGTATGGTGGGAGTTGAGGTGAGGTGGATTTTTTTTTTTGAAAGAGGAATTTATCTTATATCCTCACGTATTGTGGTAGATTAAATGAGGTGAATTGAAAAAGAGAAAATTATTCGCTGTTATAGTGAGTCTGATTGGTACTTGGCTGATTGAGCGAATAATTTTTTTTTTTCAATTAATCTTAACACGTTTTGGTTTATTATAATGAGTTTAAAATTTTCAGGTTGGTTGAGGCAGTTCTTTTATGTTATAATTCTTCTCAGTAATCTCACTCAATGGCTGATTATCATGGAAAGCATTCTAGTATAGAAATTTTTAGTCTTAATTGTCTTAACACAAAAAATAGGTACTAGTTCGACATCAATGAAGTAATAGTGGAAGCTTTAAGGAATAAAATTAACCTAAGAACAAGAAATTTGATTTTTTAGAAGCTAAGAAAATTATTTAATTCATCAGTTGACCTTAAAGACAACTAATAATTAAGCTCAAAAACACCTATTTAATGCACGATTTCATGTTCTTCAATTTTGTCGGCATCTAAGGACTCAAATTTCTTTATCTTTAGCTCATTTTATACATTGAAAGCTCCTCTAAAATTTTATATATATAAAATGAGTACCACTTATTTCAAGATAATTGCGACCAGAAATTCGAATATTTACAATACTTTTCATTTGCATCAACCTCTTATAGTGACATATTGCATTCAGTTGTGACCAGAGATATTTATAATGTAACTAGATGCCAAACTCATATCATTTCACACGGACAAAACGTGAAGCCAACTGCCGCGATTTTTGAATTGGGCATAAGCACCATATAAATACTTGGGCGGAATGGGATTTTCAAGTAGAATTGTATTTTATATTGGGTAAATTGCATTTATTTTGGTATTGGGTGTATTATGTATTGAAAAAAATTTTTTTGTTCAAAAATAAAAATGTAATATTATTACTTTATTACGTCTATTTTTTATATATAATATCCTTAATACTAAAATAAATGCAATTTACTCCATATAAAATACAATTTTATTAGAAAATCCTATTACACCCATGTATTTACATGGTGCTTATGCCTCATTCAAAGATCGCTCCAGTTGGCTTCCTTTTTCTCACTGAGTTCGATATCTAGTGCCTTATACCATATTTTCCCTATAAATTGGAAATATGTGTGTATGTGTGTGTGTGTCTGTGTGTCTGTCTATGTGCGCGCATGCATACACGTTAGTAACACCATCACTAAAGTTCAATAGATGGAGCTGAAATTTTTAGGACTTACTCATGTTGTTCCATCATAGTTGATAGCCCTGAGAACCAGAAAGGAGATTGTGGATTTTGCCTTCCTCACCTTCAACCCTTCTAAAATTTTATGGGAAAAATTTCATTCTCGATGATTTTATTAAGTTGCCAAAATTTCATTCATAGTATATAGTCAAATTATCTTGAAAGGCTGAATGTCATCATTTTTAATTTTTACTTTATAATCTTTATGGTAGAAAATGTGAAACAAAAGTTGTAGAACACAAAATTTCTCACAATTAATGTTTTCACCATTGTTTTGCTACGAGTGATAGGAAGCAAGATAATCGCCAGTAAAGTTCAATGTACATAAGTTATGACAATATAATGGAGCATAGAAACCTAGTTATGCTAGGTGATGAATGTTGGAACTGATAAGAATGTTTGGAAATCTCATTGATAATAGGATTTATCATCATCATACATAACTTTTCTTCTCTCTTATAATAGAAATGTAAGAACAATAGGCAGACGCGATTTTACTCATTACGACCATAGGTTAGCGTTGATTAGCTATCCTAGGCTAGCGTTGATTTGGCACCTTTTGCCACATTAAGGAAAAGAGTTACTTTTTTACCCATTTTTCTTACAAATGCAGTAATAAAATTGGCCATATAAAGTCAAAATGAAGTGAGGGGTGAGAATTATGAGAATTATAAAAATTATCCATTTTATGAAGAAATAAATACTGATATTGCCAATTTGACACAATTTTTTCATTTTGATATGATTTTTTTTAATGTACATAGTAGTATGCATATATGTTGAGAAAACTACCAGAGGTATTAGGCCCACATTTTCACAAAAGATAGACCTTATATGGGAGCTGGTCTGATAGGAGTTCGATACCTATTTGGTTCAATAGTTTCCAATAAAACAGCAGAGCAAAAAATTCCTGGAGAAATGTTTGTTTCAGGATTCTGTGAAAACGACAATAATAAGGCTGAAAATTTTACAACAGGTAGGTAGTACTCAAATAGAAGCAAGTATGAAATATGTGAGATACCTGTTGATTCAGTTTCCAAGAACTATGTAAAACAAACATTTGCTGGAGAAAATATTATATTCAATGATTTTTTAAAACTACAAAGGTGTGAAATTTTGAAGGTTAATACTTTTCATATAGGGGCAGAACTGGTAAAAATTTTCTATCACTTGAGTAGTTCTTGAAAACGAACAAAAACGCAAAAAGCTGTAGTAAGATAGGATTTTGTGGATAGACTGTGCCAGGAATTGGAGCAATGCCTTCTATGCTGTGCGAGATGTACACAGTTTATGGATTGCGTGGTTAAACAGAGCAACAAATTTTTGAGGTAACAAATTTTTGACCTCAGAAATTTATTTTCTTTGTTCTTTTCAAAATGTGAATTAGAATGATTTTTTTTATACACAATATTATATGGGCTGATGACTATGGGTGTCAATTAAAAATTCAAACAAAGCGACAAAGGATGTTAATCTATTTCTGCACCTGTGTTATTTATAGAATATATTTTCATATTTAAGATACAATGAGCTGTGGCGCAAACGGCTGTTGAGTCAAGGAGTGTTTTTACCCAGTTAGTTTTATTTGTTAATTCGAGGAGACAGTATATTTTGGATTTGGTTAAAATTGGTGCAAGGATTTACTTCAAAATATATTCACTTTTTTACTAGTTTAATGTTGTGTTGATTAGGTGTTCTAAGATATTTCTCAATATTATTTTTTAAAGAACTTTCATTTAACTTACCTACTTTGAGGTTAGATTTATAATTCCAGGATTTTGAATGATGAATGAAATGAATTGAAAAACTGGGTTTTCTAGACAAGTTTTTTTGTTTTTGTTTTAAAACTTGACAATAAAATAAATTTTATTTAAAAAAAGAAAAACTGACTGCTTTAATCTGAATGACTAGCTCTTATTGTTGGATATTATGTCCAAATTTATGACGATAATTTTTTTAATCTTTAAATTCCTATTTTCTTCAATTATACCCTTCTAATTTTTTAATTTTTAAATATGAATTGCTTAGGACATTCTTTGGATGGTCAGGAACATTTTGAGTCTACTTTCATTAAAATCTATAAAGTAAGACACTTGTTCTGAGCAAATGAAATTCTGTTAGTTCCTGAGATAGACATATCAAATCTTCTCCATGCGTAATCGGTAAATAGAAGAAACTGAAATGTGATAAAATATTTTTATTTTTTAATATTTTCTTAGAGGAAAAAAGCTACCTCTCTGAAGTAGCAGTCCTAAGCCGCCTAATGCCCATATTGGGAAGTCCAACGCCGATAATAGCTAATATCAGTATCAATATTTAATTGAAAATTGTGGTATGCCAGTCGAGGTGGTGACATGCCACAATAAAACAAATCTGGTAGGCTACATATTTATTATGAAATGTCACCCTCAAACAACCCTTGGTTACCAAAATATCTTTAAAGCCCACAACACTAAGTCCCATATACACAAGTTGGACAACAAACACCAGGGTGTGCTCGGTTAGCTAATCCAAGGTAAAGTTCACGGTAACCCTTGAAACATAGGAATTTTGATAAAAAGACCGATTGTAAAAACAGCTGAATTGAAACATTGAAACCCCACTGAAGACAGATACACTACAAAGAATGAAGCATGGCCAATCCCCCCTTTTACCCATGTATAAATAAAGTAGTTCAGCTCATAATGAAAGTAATAAAAAACATAGTAAATATACCCGGACCTTTATTTGAATATATAAAGGTACAAACCAGTACAGTATTTTAATGAGAGATCCATTTTCATTAATGGGGATGAATAAAAGTGAGACATAATTTTACATGTTACCATGCCTGTATCAAAGTCGAATAGAGAGTGAAAGTGCCAAAGTCTTTGTGATGGCGGACAAACCGCAGTCACAAGAAATAAGGCCAGATCCAGATAAAAATTTCCCTCCTTCAACTACACGTCTGCATTTAATGGAGAGAAATTATTATCTACATTTTTAAAACCTGTTCATCTATCAAGATTCGAAAGATCTTGAATGTTGATAGTAAAGACCACAGATTTCATTGAGATACTTCAAATTGCAAACTGCATATAATGTAAAGTGGCACATTGCTTGATTGAGGATAATATTTTTCCTTAGCAAGATCCGGATGCTGTATTTTTGTCCGTCATAAGTGGTTAGTAAGTTTTTCTTCAATATATGATAATCTTATTTTCATTTGGCTATTATCTTGCTTTCTATCACTTTTATCAACAAAAAATTGAAACATTTTTTGTGAAAAATTTGGTGAGCTACAACTTTTGTATCAAATATTCTTTTAATAGAACTTATACAAAATTAATTAGAAAGTAAAAACCGAAGATGATGACCGTCTGCCATTTGTGGATCAGTTAGCAAATGTGAAAGGGGAAGGAACTTTTAGTATATTAAATAATACCATCTAATGAACAACTCTGCCAAAAATCAGTTTATTGGGAATTCGTTCCACTTTCGAATCCTAATTTAATCGCACTATCGGTTTTTATACTTATTATCGGACGGCCTTAAATACAGGATGGAGAAGAGTGTACTTCCGTCATTTCAAAACAACAACAAATCTTCAAAAAAACTCCGCTTCGTATCTTCTTGGACATTTGACCCTTTTTCAAGAATGTAGCACCATTATAGGGATAGTTAAACCGACGCCAAACTAGTGCAACCATATTAATTTTCGTGCCTTTGAACTCCTCACCGAATTTCTGTTTGGCTACTAATTTGTTGTGAGCAGAACATCGAAAGCGGAAAAAAAGGTCGTTTATGCTGTGTGCTAGGTAGTATATGAATACACTTATACTGCCTTTTTTTTTTCATATTTTTATCACGACTATTTATTTTCTTTTTGAAATCGCCAAAAGTCTTTTTACTGCGCCAGTTCCAGCCGGTGCTGATTGCTGTTTGTTGTTGGTTATCTAGGCGTAGCCTTGAGTGGACTAAGCTAAGTTCGCATAACTCATAGAGGAGGTAGCTACGTCTCCCATATCGGTTTGTACGTTGCTTGTTATTGAGGCCACAATTGATATGGTGAATGTAAAAAAAATGTTGAAATTATTTTAACAGGTCAGGTACGAATTAACGAAAGATTTCCCTTTTACATTTCACCCTTTTGACCTAAATCATTTTTCATTCGACGTACTTATTCTCAACTGTCTCGCTGCTCGCATAATATTACACCTACCGTATTCGATATTGATTTTGAAAACTTTTCCGCATGTTTATTTGTTTCACTCTGCTTAACAAAACAAAATGTTTGGTGACAATGATTGATACCGAAGGTTCGTGGCAAAAAAGCTTTTCGGTTTGTGTTTTTTTAGTTGTTGCCAAAGGCGTTCTGTTTGTATTGCAGTGTAGGGTAATTACTTGTGGTAACTTCATGTGGGTACCTCTACCTATCCTTAATCACTCGATGCGTAAAAAGCATTGTTTTTGACTGGGTGGCCCGTTCATGTTTCTCTGGTTGAATGGAAATATTTCACTCTGTTAGTTTATTTGTATCGTAGGTAAGCAGTTTATTGCTTCGTTCTTCTTCGTGGTACGATATTTTATCTATTTTCTTCGAGTTTTGTCGCAATCAAAGAATAGAGTAATTATACCCACTTACTCGAATTTGTTCAAATTTTATTCTTTAAAATTTTGCTGCTGGAGATTCTGATGGTCATCAACGATCAGTGTTGGAGTTACATTTCGATTTTTTTTAATTTTTTTGTGAAAACGTATTTGGAACAAGTTTGCTTTCTCGTTCTTTCGTAGTCTACGACTGATTTTTGACTGGTGCTCTGGAATCGTAGTTCTGAAATGTTTGTTCTGGTTGATCGCGATTGGGTTTTGTGTTTTCACTTTTTGAATTTTAAATAAATTCGTATGGTTATTTGATTTGAAATGGAAAATGTCGTAAATTCAAATTCAATATAATTTTTCATATATTTATTACAGTATATTTTTCAATATTCTTTAGCTAAAGGTTCGTAAAAAGTTTCTCAGAATCCCACAATTAGTGTGAAATCTGTTGTAAGATTGAAGAAGTGAAATGACATAATTATGTTCTACAATGGCACATCTCAAATATTTCTCCCAGATTCTAGTCCTTTCACGTTAACATTCTGCACATTGCTGTGGTAACATTTCCTAGCTGATTCGCAGCAGAAAAATTACTACTTATTACTAATATCAGAATTATTTCAAAACATATAATTTTCAAATAAAACTTAAACTGTTTTTTAGGGAAGGAAAATGTTGAGAACTTTTGATTTCTGACAGTGAACATCACTCTCAAGCTTTCGAATTTTCAATACATCGTGAAAGGGATGGGCTGCTCGAGAAAGAAGTAAAAAACTTCATCTCATTTTAGAAGTTAGTTTTACACTTAAGTTACACATCAATATGTGGTAACAAAACCTTTTCGCCCCCAAAATTTTTCAAACCTTCCACCCCTTTCTAAAAATCTTAAATTTCGCTTAGTTTCATCAAAAATTAAAAAAAAATTTTTCATTATAAAATTTTATCAAAAAAGATTCTCGAATTTTGAAAGAAATACTCTCGAAAATATGAAAGTAAAATCAGAAAAAAAAATTATCTTCTTCCTGAGAACATTCGTTGAATTTAAGGTACTCCGACTCGTATCAAGTTGTAGTTTAAATTTTTATGAATAGTTTCGGGTAAGATGAGAGAAAATTCCATATTTCTTTGATTTTGCCTGGTGCCATCTGGCGTGAAATTCTCTCTATTATTTTCCGTTTTTCTCCAATCATTATAACTTTTTCCAGTCGTTATAACCTTTTGATCTTTTCTCTCTTTAAAAACGGATGTTGCCAGAAATAAAGTGAAAATTATTTCTCGAAAGTTCTCTTTGTTATCTGTATTTCTTTTCCAATACATTTTGGAAAATTTGGGCTAGTTGCTTTTGAAGAGTTAAGTCACCGTTTGCTCCTCAGCTTGGCTGGAAAAGATTCAGGAGCTTGTTGTGGAGCACGTTCAGTATTCTGATTGCACCTTACTCGATTCACAGTTGCTACCAAATTTTCGTCCTACTGCCAAAAGATTCGATCAACCGCTGAATTTTCCTAACAAGTAAAAAATTTTCGCTTCTCCAAGATGTACAACCCTATTTTTACGGTATCTTTTCATCGTTCGCCGAAAAAGGGGAATAGGTGCTGAGAAAAATTAGACGTCACATTTTACGACGAATAAACGACGACAAATTGCTTGTTTTCTGCGCCCCTTGAAATAAAGGTAGAAGAGCTTTCAAAAAAATGTTTTTTCTTGCCGTAATTCGTTACATTTATCCCATAAACGTAGAAAAAATAAACCATATAATTGGCTTACTCGATAAAGTAGCTTATTTATGTGAGCAAAATGTCGATAAAACTACTCATTTCAAGTATAAATTGCCTTTTTTTATCGATGCAATTTGCTTATTTTATGTTCATGAACGAGGAAAAAATGAGAGAGAATCAAATTTGTAATCAAACCGTATAAATTACGTATGTATGTATATTTATCACAATTTTTGTATTTCAACTATAGAACATGTGTGTAAACATTTTTGGTCTAGCGCATTGTACAAGTTTTTGTTTGTTTGTTTGTTTCTATTTTATCTTTTTGGACTATATTATATTTGGTAGATACAACACGTGATTACGAGATGGATGTCAGTATTTGGAAATATTGGTTGGGCTTCTCCCAAAATCTTACAGGTAGGGAGAGTTAACAGATGCAGATCGGTTTTGGGTTGTGCTGCGTCATCGGCTCCAATTCTGTCGAACACATTAACTGCTTGCCCATTTTTGGAGGTTCTCAAAATTTATTTATATGTAGTCTAATTTAAATTGGTGGAATCAACAACCGATTGCGAATGAGATAAAGGCAATGGAACCAGCGACGTCATTTGTCTGGCGGGTTATATTTTGATTTATATCGAACCTGGCTGACTGTGGAGATTTTTTAGACTTCGGTTCTTTGCCATAGTCAGTAGGTCGAATATTACCGATGCGCACAGATAGGCACTTGCTACTGACTGGCAATCACCTATTGTTTAGGATTGCGATGGTAGTTAGTGCAAGGATTCAAACCCTGGTCCTCGGCATGTGGAGCTAAGTCCTAGCCAACTGCAGAGCTACGCAGACCTTCAGTTTATCAGTTAAACCTTTGGATTATATAATGTACTTTGTTTACGCTAAGAAGTGCGTGATGTTAGAATCAACTTTAGACGTGGCGGTTGGTTGGGGAGAGAGAGAAAGGTATAGAAGTACATTGATATACAATGATGAGCATAATTTTGTAGATTAAATAAACGTCGTGTTTCAAGCAAATAAGTGAGGATATGGTTTATGACGTAACATACTTAAGGATGGTTTATACTGTTTCTCTTGATTTATTCTCAAAAGTTAAAATTTCCAAACTTTACAGAATACAGATTGGAAGATTGGAAATTAGAGATGCGAGTTTAAACACTGCTTTAGCTTGAACAGAGTACAGAGGGTGTGTGGATACCTTAGTAAACATGAAAATTCGTACCAACATTCTGAAATCCTAAAATGGGCGTAGGTTATCTGCACATGCGCTATAAGTCTTTTTACAATTATCTTCAGTCTGTTGGTTTTGTGAATCTAAGCTAAGCTATCCAAAGATATTTCTGTGAATCCGGTGATTCCTGAGAAACTGCTTCGAAAACAAAGGAAAAAAGACTTACTGGGTATGTGCAGAAATTCTATGTCTATTTGAGGGTTTCACAATGATCGCACGTTTCGTTAACTTCGGTGAGATAGGGATACGGCGTGTCCATACACCTATATGATGGAAGGTTTAATCCTTTGTTTATCAACCTTACTTATGTGTAGACGCAAACGGTTTTGCTATCTAAACTATGTTAATTATTTCATTGGTAGAAGCTATTGACAGATTCTGGTTATCATTGTTCTTTGACAAGGGTCGCGAATTTTTGTACTCTAACCTATCTGTCCTGTGTACCTACATATTATAAAAAGTGATCCTCGTTTCCTTCGTAGCCGCTAATCTCACGAGCCACTCGGCTGATTTTAATGCGGCGTGCATCAATTTGTAAGTATAATTACTAGGGCGACGTTTAGGGCTACTGAAAATCATTCAGGAACAAAAGGGGGCGGCCCAAGTAATGATGAAATATGTTTGCAATGTTTTTAACTCTCAAAACCAAAAAAAACGAGGTCGAAAACAAACAAACGAGAATGAAATAATATTCTTTACTAAAATTGAAAAATACGGCTGTCGCTTGGAACGGTCGCAGGCAACCTTAACCGCTGCAATGTTCAATTTGTGACTTTTAGTGCTGGTCCACTTCGGTATTAAGTTAGTTCTCAATTCTACTCTATGGTCTGAGGGCGGTTCGAGTTCGACACAGTGGAAAAACTCTAAATATGGATACCTGCAATCGAATAATCAAACGATTAAAGAATTTTTTGATGGATAAACGCGGTAGCTCGCAGTAGGGGCCACACGAGACTTGGAGCGTCAGGTGTGTGACCGAGTGTTTTTGTCTGGGTAGCATTTTTGCTCGCAATGTTTGCGCGTGGTGCACGAACAGCGAGTTCGTTGTGTGTGTGGTTCGGTTTGGCACACCGAGCTGACCGCTACATTGACCGCATTGTGTGCGATGAGGTGTTCACACATCAACTTCTTGCAAGTGCAGTGGCACTCGCACATGCGTTCAAAATGAAACTTCTTTCTAGGCCCACTACGCATGGCCGGCATGGGGAGTAAACTGGCGAAGGTGATGGTTTTTGGTGTCTGCCAACCTCGGTGAACAATGTGAATGTGAACGAACCAACTAGCTGTGTATAACTCGCGAAAGAAAATAGAGAGCTGTGAGTGGGGGAAAGAGAGTTTGTGTGTATGTGTGCGCATACCAATACGCATAAATTTTACTTACGACACGTAGGTACGTGCGTCTATTTTCTTTGTTAGAAATCAAGAAGCTTAAGTAGGTAGTTCAAATGCGCTCGCATCTTCCGAAAAATACAATGTCTCAGAATCTACTCGAGGAGTCTGGTCGCGATATTCCTTTTTTTTTCCCCCCTCCCAGTTCTACCGTGGTACTTCAAACTACCTCTTCCAAGGTTCTAATTTCACATTTTTTCAAATCTCGATCAGCCAGTTTAAAAAAATAAAAGGTTCAAGCGACGCACTTTTTGCCATATGGAACAGATCCAATGTATTCGCGGAATTTGAAAGAACCGAACAAATAATCGGAATGGCGATAAGAACGAAAATATTTTTCATATTTTTTTGCACAAGTCTAATGTAATTTATTCGAGAAACGAAATTAAAACGAAGGACCATTTGCATGAATTGTGTAGGCGTTAAAAAATGAGGAAAACAGGGCATTTGGGTGCATTCAATTATTGATATTCTCATTCAGTCTACAGGGTGTCACCAAGTTAACGGCGTCTTTTCCAAGATCGATTTTTGGGGTCAGAAGAGCAACAAAAATTGCGCTTGGAAGTTCTCGGCAAATTCCTTCTTTCTGAGTCATTGTCGGCAACTTCTTCGAACATAAACAAAAATTAACGGATTTTAGCATATTGCAAAAATATTGGTGCTATTTACGTATAAATACACCTAATTTTGAAAGTTTTGCCCACATTTGAGGGGGTAAGATGGTAAGATGGTAAGATGGTAAGATGGCGAGATTTTCACCATTCAGATAGCCATATCCTTTTAATCCTTAATTGAATAAAAAAATGAGTCCATCACTTTTTTCTGGGAAGGAAAAATTTACGAAAAAAAATAAATCTTTATACCTTATGGCGAAAACTCGATATGTTTAAAATTGAGGTTAGTGTCAAGTTTTTTCCTAAAGTAATGTTTCGTATGAGATAACGAGTGGGCGCAGGAAATGTTTCCTAAGCTGTAAGTGTGATAAGGCGCTAAAAAACAGAAGATATTTCTAATTCTGTTTTACTCGAAAACTGTTACCATTTTTGTGTACCTTTTACCCGCAAATAAGATGAAAAGGTTATAAAGAAATTGTTATTTTACCGATAACAAATTCCCTTTCGGGTAAAACTTCCCCACAAAAGATGGAAATAAATAACGTAAATATACTTACTTATTTTCGTATACTAAATTTCGTTCATTTTCATCTATTTTGGGGGGAGTTAGAGCCAGTTAAGGATTTCTTCCTCCCAACGTGGGAGTCTATATCTCAAAAAGAAATCATTTGCAAGTATTTTGTAACAAAAACTTTCATTATTTTGACCTAAGAAATGGATCCCGAAAGTTTTACTTTTCAACTTTCGGACGCTCTGTATATACATAGTATGTAAATATTCAATTTAAAAACAAAGTAATATGTTGTAGACCACAGGAAAGCGTATTATTTTGTATTCGAAAAGTCAAACTGTACGGAAAAAGAGGGAGAATAAAACGGTGCCGAAGGTTTGGAAGCATCGACCGCGGAAGGAAGTAGCCAAAAAAATCTACTCTCTGGTCGACGATGGTATTTTGAAAAACTCTTGCGCAGCAGCCGCTCCATTAGAAAATGTTGATTTTCAAAAATTGGCCAATTACAATTAAAATTTGCAACAAGTTACAAACGATCGTAAATAATGATTAGGATTTAGGTTACATTTCGCAGCCGCTGATTGAAAATTACGTAGCTATTTTAGAGCACAAAATCTTGCCTCGCCGATCAACACCAAAATCAACAGGTCTGGTCGTTGACTTAATGCTAATGTTCGTACCATCCAACAATGATAACAAGAATACCGATGTAGGTATACCTATCTACTGTATATTAATATTACCCTATACAATTATTATGAAATTGAGCTTTTAGTGTCAAAATTTTGCTTGTATCATGAAATAGAAATCAAAAAAATGGGAATTAATATGTAGATTTTTTCAGATAACCTACATAAAAATGAAAAATTCTAAGTAATTTTTAGCTCTTACGAAACAAACATCGATAAAGAGGACAACAACTATAGCCAGCAAAGAAACTTATTTGAACCGCACAACTTATGCTCGTTTGCGTCGTCCTCACAAAGAAACTAATTTTCATATTCAAATAAAAAAATATATGTGCCTACTCTTTTATAAACAAATAGTCGACGACCTTCGGCGATTTTTTTTTTTTTTTACGTTTTCATTCTTTTAGTCTTCTATTTTTCCGTTCGTGTGAATTTAGCATGACAAACGATGGACGTACTTATTCACCATTCCGATGGTGCGTTGATTTTATTCTTTCTTTCTTCATCCCAATGGTATAAAGCATCTCGAACATTCATCCAAGCAATGGGCAAAAAGGTTTTAGAATTTTTCGAGAAGGTTCGAAAGTAAAATATTATTTAATACTAAAAAAATAAAGTTTGGTAGGCTAAATGTTCCTGTGAATCGGTTATCAGGTAGAATTGTTTAATAGCGTCTTATTTAAATTTTCCCCTTTTTTTTTTTACTACAAATCAGTTTCAATTTTCGAGTCGGAATACTGAAACGGTGTGAATAAAAGTTTACCAACTCGACTAAAATCATTTGACTGGATAAAAGAATGAATAAAATATCGACTTAAAAAACGATAACTCCGCGTAAAAAAAAAGCCTAGTTTCGATAGGCAGCTTGTTTTACATTCTTTAACTCAGTTTAAGTGGACCAACTCACATTAAGCGTTGGTTATGGTTCTAAACTCAGATTAGTGTTAAATATGATATCCATACGTCTATTCTCTTGCACGTCTTATACTACTAATACATGAAAGTGTTTAGTATGTTTGAGTAAAAAGGGTAATCTTGGCAACTACCGAACGGATTTGAATGATTTTTTCATAAGTAGCGAGCTCACTTCTTACCTGTGAAAATAGGTTACCTACTTATTATTACGATCAGTCGGTAAATATCAAAAGATGAACAATAAAATCTGCATACCTGTTGTGCACGAACAAAAATACATCATCATAAATTTAATTGGCGTCGGTTGAGGAATTAACGAAGAATAGAATAAAAGAGAAATGGCAATATAGTGTTTTACTCGACCAGTTAGCCAAATGAATGATCATCACGAGTGGCTAACCAGTTGAGTACGATATTTTTTTCAACAAATCCGCCAAAAAGAGGTTATTATTTTTATTCGATTAAACCGGTAAACTTCATTCGGGAATAGAATTTTAGATTAATTAAATATTATTCAGAAGTGAACTTGGTTGCTTATGTGAGCATCACCGTGAAAAGTGGCTCTTTTTCATTGCGACATTTTACAACTTGCGTTAGTGGTGCTGTGATGAAATAAACAACGGTCAAAAAAAAAACTCATTTCTACGCTGTTTCTACCCTCCATGAAGAAATGAAAATCATTTTCGACGTTCCAAACTGATTTGGAAATCTCGTATTTTGCTAATCAAAACTAATTTAATAATAATAAACTCTTTTTGGTATATGAGTTGAGTAAAAATATTTTTGCCATACATGTCGCAAATTGCTTAGTTAGATTTCCATTTTTAAGGCCTAGGATGTAGAATTTCCAACTAAGAAGCAAACATTTTTTGGGGAGAACAAAAGTCAATAGCAGGAGCAAAACAAGTATTTACTCTCACAGCGGAAATTTAACCAATCAGACGCCCTCGCTAATCGCGCATGCGTATGTGTTGCAAAAAATAGCGTTTGCAACTTGGGTGCGATGTGAACGACTTTGACTCGTGCAATTTTCAACTCGTCGAGAATCACTCACTTTGCGCTCTCTTCGTGAAATACACTATTCCATCTCTATCTCCTCTTTCACGACTTTATCCTTTTCTCTCTCTATAATGCGAAAGTTCACCTTCGATATCTATTTCTGTACAAACCGCCATAATAAAGAAATGAATGGTGGCACTGAGATTTTTGAAGTTTCCAATTTCAACTCGAATGTCTATTTTCACGTAGAAGCTGTCATTATCACGTAGAGGGCTCAAAAAAAGGATGGTGGAAACATATTACACGTATTTTTGAGCGATAGTATCTATAGTTCAGCACCTGACGATTTTTTAAGGTCTTTAGTGTAATGATAATGTCCATATTTAGATCGAAACTTTTCTTAGGCCTCAAATGGCTAAAAACAGAAAAAGTGGTTAAAAAACATTCATATTTTCGTGCAGTGTGTCGTCACTATGGTTTTTTGAGGTGCCAAGTTCAAATTTAGTCTCCATTTTCTCATAAAAAATTTTCTTATTCTGTAAAGGGCGACAAAAATTAGTGTAAAAAAAATCGTACTTTTTTTGCAATTGTTCCCTATACTTTCGGTAAAGTAGCCAAGCCCGTCATTTGTACCCAAGAAATTAGCAAAAATTCTTCTCTCATTCCAACACATATAATAATTTTACATAAAAACAAATCAAATAATCCAATAGGAATTAATAACAAAACTGACTTCACCAAATTGAATCCTAATTTCATTATTACAGATATTAAATTAATTATATTCCAGTCTTTTATTTTCAAATTATTTTCCCAGCCGGTCAGCGTTAAAGAAGATATTGTTTTTTAGTATAAAATTTTCTGACAAGTGGATAAGCTCGTAGCTTTAGGAAATTTTCTTTTAAAACGCGAACAAATCACTTCCGTTTCTATTTCACTTCAAGTATTGGCAGGAAAGTTTTCAGTTTCATCTGCGACCTTGAAGAACTTTTCATCAGTATTGTATTCGGCACTTAGACATTGGTGAATGCCAAAATAAATGTCTTTGCATAATTTTGCGCGCTTTTTGCAAGCATCAACTCTCTTATGTTCCAGATTTCTTTATAATTTCGTCATCGAATCGAATCACTGGTATTTCCAGCGGAAAACGTTATGACTTTAATTTTAGTCCTTTCTTTTCATCTTTTCATCCTTTCATCTTTTCATCGGCCCCCTTCCTTCGTTCAACGTAGGAGTAAGTAGATGGGTAGATAGATAGATAGGCTACTCGTATAATGTATTTCTCAAACTACTTATTTTTTTTTTTTTTTTACTCTCGAATCGAAAGAAAGAAAAATCATGAGAAAAAATAACGAGCTTTTGGTAGAGCTTTCTATCGAATATTAAAATGGGATTCGCGTGTCTGCACGAATTTTCACGATTTTCGTTGTAATCTCGATAATTCGTTGTCAAAATAATCGTCGATTTCCGGTTTGTTTGTTTTTTTTCCCCATCTCATATCGTCGTTCGTGCACGAGTTTTTTTTTTTCTCATTTCATTTTCGATTCTCCTACTTTCTCTCCCTTCCCCCTCCAACAGTGTGGTACGCGGTCAGTCATCGAATTTCGCTTTTGTAGAACTTAGTCGAGCAGTGCGTAAAGCGAGTGTCACGTTTCCATGGCAACTTTGATGCCAGCGTATAAATAGGTTGCTGTACCCTCGGGTGTACGTTTGTGTCGAACCTTTTGTGCAGCGAAGCAATTTTCAACTTTTACAAAAGTTATGGTCACGATTTAGAGGTTTTGAAAATTGTGCAAGCTTTTTGACACACGTGTCGTGTAAGTAGGTACATTTTACTTTACTTTTGTCCGTCAATTGCCGTTCTTACGTCTTCTTTACGGTCTTCGACTACCACCGACGAGCTTTGGCCGAGGAGGCTTTGATTTTTCTACCAACAGGAATAAAATTCTGACGCGGCGAATTCACGATCCTGTGATAAGTGTTCTGCGTCGTTACCTGCGGCCGTCTGAAAGATATCCGGCTGAGGTGGAATAATATGCTCAGCGTACCTACTTCTCGCTACTTAGGTGAACTATTATAAGAACAAAATTTTAAGGTAGGACCAGCGGTGCAGAAAATGTGGAGAGCAAAATCGTGAAAATAAATATGGCCGTTACTGAAAATTAAGGTCGAATTTTCAACATAGATTTTATAACATATGTAGCCTCTGGATATATTAAAGTTTAGTTACTTGAGCAGCCGTTTCGTATTATAAACTTTTATTCTACTCGCTATATACTGCGATTTTAAAATATACCAATACTGCTGCCAACCTACCGCAACGAAATAATATTTATTTCGCCTAAGGCTAAAGCCAAAACAAAATAAAGGCGTATGTTTTAAAAATCCGTTTTTAATACGTAAACTTATTTTCTTTTCGCTTTGATTATATCTCTGACAGTGTTGCCATTAAATGCTTATCACAGTTAGCGGTCGATATTATGTCCAGTCGAAGTTCTGTCAAAATAACGAAATTGAATTGTTATTATTTGTCTTAGGTAATGGTTTTTCGTCTTAGGTATATCCAATTTTTAATTTATCGTTCGCTTTTGTGACTGTAATAGAATTCCTGAGCCTAAAATTTGTAGTATTGATTCTTAAAAAAAAGGCTCGTTGGGTTCGTTTGTTTCGAAAAATAGTACTTAGAAACGAGTGGCAGAAATCTGAGTACGGAGCCTCATTCGAGAAATAGTAGGTACTTTGATTGAATTAAGGTGACCTTTTCTCATAAATATCACCGTGGTCGGTCTCTGCGCTGAACCCGAGAAAACCCATCGAACTAAAAATGGAATGCTCTTGTGACGTATATTTTCATAAATCGCTGCTAATAGGGTTGTAGGATTGGCTTATGAATCGGGTTGCGATACGGAAACAAGTCATCGTCTCAAGTCGGCAATAATCGTAAAACCGATGACGACTTTAAAGGGTGGGTGCAAAAGGCTCAACTAATGCTGACTGTTTTCATTCGTTTCAATGAAAAAGTTTTTTCTTTTTTTTTCCTTTTTTTATTTTTTTTATTTTTTCGTCTTCGTTAAATCGGTGCTTCGAATTAAATTCCATTTTATATTTTTCAATGTTATTCTTTTCGATGATAAGGTGTTGTGGTTGTTCTGCTTTCTTTGTGATATCTTTTTGCCATTTTATCGCTGATCCAGGGATTGTGACGACCCTTTTTTTTCTCTTTTTTTTGGATTTCGTTCTTGGTGAAGTTATTTAAATTTAGCGTCGTTAAAACGACGGAAATGGAGAATTTAATGTTGATGATAATGTTGTTTGTTGAAAGAAATTAAAAAACAAATTATATGCCTTTTTTTTCGCTTTGAAATATTTCTTTATGAATCAGATTTAAAAATAAGAAGTTTCAGGTTTTTTGGGCGTGTGAACGCAGATTTTTCCATTCGAAAATGAGATTTTGACACATAAACTTTTTGTGAAAATATTGCAATATTTTTGATCGGTTTTCAACGAAATGTGATTTAAAATTTTTATTTTTAACGTACCTATGGAATCTGTTGGAAGTCGTAGTGGGAACAGAGACTGAATTTCGGACGTGCAGTTTATGAGAATTGTCGAATTTCAGTAAATGAGAACACAAGGATGACAAGAGTTTTACGTTTGTTCGGAGTCACGTCAAAATATCGTTAGCATAGGTGAAGAAGTCGTCTCTTAAAATATTTTTCAAGTTAGTTTTCCCAGAAAACCTACATATTATTTCCATTTAATGCTCGTAGCTCGAAGAGTAAAAATGACGCAAGCGAAGACGTTATAATGAATTCTGGTTGAGCTTCGAGAACAGCCATCACAGTTTCTGTGTCGTGCCACCTGCTATACCTAAAGAGTATATTTCCTTTTTTGAAATTTTTTTTTTCTCGTACGGCAGAGTGGCCGACGGGTGTAGTAATAAACTAATAACTTGATTATTTGAAGAAAACTATCCATTATTGGGAATGGAATAATCTTCTTCAGAGACCACAAATTTCTTTATATTTGAATTTAGGTTTTTCATATTTAGGCGGTAGAGTGATTCGAACCTGTACCGGCTGAATACCTAAACTCCCTACCTCACCACCACCTAAAATACGGCACCGTCCTCACTCGGCCAGGGCTCCGGGTGATGGTGAATAAGGGAGGATGTGTTGTAGCCGCCACAGGTATCAATATCATAAAGAATAATCTATTTATGTGAAACTTTCTTATATGGAATTCGTTTCTTGCAGAAATTCATTTTAGTGTATAATACATCCATGGTATTCAGTGTGCAACCCACGATCTGGAGCTGGGACCTGGAGAAATGTACCAATCCAAAGTCATAGATCACAAATATGTGTGTCACTCAAGTACTTCTGTACACGATATATACATAAATATATATATATATATATATATTTATATATATATATAAAAGCCCTGAAGCGCTGGCACTTTGGCTTGTGCCAGCCCTGAATTTCTGGTAACCACGTAGAATTTGTTGTTTCGGAGGAGACAATAAACTTTTTTTTCATGTCTGCGTATGGCTGTGTAGGTAGTGGCGCATGCGCATCGAGAGAATAATTGACGAAATAATATTAGGAAATAATTTCATAAAATAATTAACGGCTTGTACGTTTATTATAGTGATATACACACTCGCACACGTACGCATACACACACACACACGCACACACACACACACACACACACACACACACACACGCACGCGTGTATGCGCATACATGCAATAGAAATTGGCTACATCTAATTTTGAGGGACTATTTTGTCGTAGCCCAACAGATTGCTGTAACTGGGTTGTAGTAGTAGATATTTGGGCCTATAAAATAATTATAGTTTTAAATTGATCAGTACCGTTTATCAAAAATACATATGAGGATATCAGTTTTCACACTCACTGGCCATTAAAATGCAGTTGTATACTGTTTAAAAAATACATGGTAATTTTTAGAAGCACAAAGGTGATCACTGGAAGAATATTGGGATTGGTTGAAAAAACTGATTTGTTATATGAAAGAAATTAAGAAAGCACAGATGAATTAATTTGCTGTAACTGGTTTTTTGGGTTCACTTGACACCCAAATATATTTTTTGTTGCCAATAGTTTGTAGTAGCTGGATTTATTGTAGCTGATTTCCCTTATCATAGAAGTAAATGGAGTTCTACCAACCAGACATTTTATGCGTTGTAGCCAGTTGTTTTCTGTAGATGGTGCTTTTTATAGTGATTTCTATTGTATATAATTAGATTGTCACCTGATCGTGGAATCAATTTTGTATGAATCAACCTCATATTTCACATACAGACTCACATTATGCATAGTTCCAGCTTAGCAGAAACGAGTTTTGAAAAAGTTAGATCATTTGGTCATGATTGAGCTTTAAACTTTCGATGACATCACTTGGTGTTTCAAACTACCTTCGGTGATGTCATCTGATTTGATTGAGGTTTGCGTAGTGGTTACTGATTTGACAGTTGGACTGTTTCACGTTCAAATCCCAACTAATTCTTTTTTCATCTGCTTCGGTTGAAAGTTCATTCTCAGTTTCACTTTAGGATTTTTATTTGGTGTTAATTCTCAGAAGTTACTCCGAAGGTAGCCATGAAGGAAAAAGAATTGTTTTGTCCCCTTGGAGAAAAAAAATCGTTTGTTTCTTAGGTATAAGGTACTGCGAAAAATTTCAAATTTACACTTTACAAAAAAACAAAACATTAACCCGTTATAAAAAAATATTTAGCTATGCTAATAGAATTGATATCTCAAAAAATTGAAGTCACAAATTAATAGAATTTTTTTTTGTCGTATAATCACGTTTATATTTTTGAAAGCGAACTTTTTATTGGAACTTATTCGCCTAATTGTGTGTGGAAATTCTACACCTAGCTGGAAGTAGGTCTTTTAAACACCAAAAAAGTAAGGTTATATTAGGTTTGGTCTATGAAGTTTAAAATGAATTTCAGCTATGGGAATTGAGGCATATCTTTCTTTGAAGAGGGTAGAAAACTGTTCTCAATTGGCAGGTAGGTAACCTTAAATATTATTACAAAATTACTGTAATATCAGTTGAGGGTAATTTTTTTGGTCTGTTATGATTCTGCTATTAGCTCTGTTACAGTGATAACATCAGTATTTCTTGTTCTTGAATTCTGTTAGGATGTTATGACTTTCCAATGAAAACTTCTGTTATGCGTAATATGAGGTTGTAAGGTGTGGATATGAATCTGTTTTATAGTGTTATGATAATTAAATTATATTTATTTCCACATTTTGAATTTTTATGAGGATTTTTATTTACTTTGATTGCATTTTGAAGGAACTCTCTGATCCCTGTTCAAGTAAATTTTTATTTTGTAACAGTTTGGTTTGTTTAGTACTACTCCTGCTGCGTTTTGAGAGACTTGTCTGCATAACAAAAGAATACTCATAAGTCAAATATTAATGCGTTATTTGAGATGGTTTGAAAATCGTATGGTGGAAATTTCATTGAAATCCATTTATTGAGAGGAATTTGATCAAGTAGGTACAATTTATTTCAAACAAATTTTGTAAGCAACGGAGTAATATTCAGTTATTCAGCGACAAAATTTTTATAGATAGTTTACAATGTTTTGAGAAATATTTACTTTTAAATTTATTAAAATCCGTTAGTTGCTTTAAGAGTTAAAGTTGAAAATCTGCAACTCTGGCAAATCTGGTTAAAATACAACTTGTTGCGAACGTTTTATCTCCCCCAATGGAGAAATACTCAGTGGTGAAATTTCTATGATCTGGTTGTCGATGTTTGAAGATAATGTAGACGCGATTTCATCAAAATCTAATTAAACAGCTTCAAGTAATTCAGCACTTTTAAGAGCTGATGAAAGTTGAGTAACAGGGTACTACAGAAAATTTCTAGAATACCTGTTTCATAGTATCGTAATGCTACAGAGTTTATAACAGACCTTTCGTAACATGGTGACAGAATTTCAGAAATTTCAAGAACACTTTCCCAGAAGTAATTGAAAAAGAATAATTTTGTTGCAAAATTCAAATCAATTGAATAGATGGGCCCCAGGGATGAAAGTGAATTTCACCAATGAGGGTTAAAACTTAATTATGATTCAGTAAGGCTGAAACTTGAAAAGTAAACAGTTAATTTTGAATATAATGAAAATCTTTAGTTGTAGATTTTGATGGAAATTGGTCAATTGATTCAGCCAGGAGAAAGGGGCTGAAGAAAATTGAACTCAAAAAATTTAGGACCGTTATCAAGCTAGAAAAATTTCACCAGAAGTTACAGTTTTGAAACAGTTCTGTTGAAAGTTATTTGTCAGTTCTACTTAAGGGTTTTAGTTCAATATCAGGTCTGAGAAGTGGAGAGTCAAAAACCGTAGTCCCAGATCGAATAACTACATCAGTTTCTTCCGAGAATGAAAAGTTTTATTTTCAGTTTTGGCTGAGTAAATCGAACAGCTTCTTCAATGTTCCGGTGCCTCACTTTATTAAATCAAATAACCAGTTGAATAAAGGTAAAAAATTGGAAGAAAAGTTAAAACTTCAGTTTTTTCCTAGCTGAACAAACCTATACCACTATACTATAGTTTTGTATCCATTTATCTTCCTCATGTCTATTATAAATTGAAGTTGCATTTTTCTACGGCAGCATTTTTCTTCATCCACTTGACAGATTTTCACTAAATTTTTCCCACATAGGTGATTCGCTCACGGGCCGTATTGACTTTTGCAAATGCCCTTGTAAGCCGCAGTATTGTATGTATATCTCGGTAAATAATCTTAGAATATTAGGTAGCTATATATACTTACAGCTATATGCGCGCACATGCGGGGCGCAACGACTCGTAGGATTTTCTTTGAGGGAGGGTTTTCAAATTGACGAAACAATTTCGGTTGCTCCGCTCGCGAGAAATAATCTTTAGCTGGTTTTTGTGTTCCAGAGCATTTTTTTGAAATATCTTAGTACTTAAAGTGGCTTACCGATCGTATACATATTATAGCGTTTTATTTATTTATTTATTTTTTAAATTTTAATGGAGCCTTTGGTGGGTTTCCTGGGTATGGCCCTCTGCATTTTATTTTTTTTGTGAGCGTATTGATATATTTATAACTACTTCTATCCATCTCACATAATTAAAAAATATTTTTTTCATTTATTTTCTTTGGCATATCTACTCTTTTTTTTTCAATTTTTCCAAATTCTTTTGTGCCCTCGTGGGCCGCATTGGGACATTTTTCGTTGCCCACGTCTGTTTGAGATGTTTCTCGTTCTCATGCCATGTCTCAGCGTGAATTTTGGTACCTTTTCTCAGATCACAATTTGCATTCAAAGTTATCTATCTCTTCTCTTTCATGTTCTTCAAAATACATTTGGTCTAGGCTCTTTCCTACCAGACATGCACATGTGGGTGATAAGAGATGAACCGCCACTTAATGTTATTATTGTTACGATGAGCTGAATATATTATATGTATCGTAAATAACTATATAGTAATAATAAACAGTGTAAACTAGATGTAAACAAAACTACGCCAAAATGGCCGCTCATCTCTTATTACCCTTATGTGCTTCCTTGGTAGTAATAAGTCAAAGTTTCGTGGGTACTTAAATATGAAAAAAAATATACGTAGGTACCCTTTCGTAATCTACTGTCCTATGTTTTGCTACAAATTCATCTATCTAATCAGTATTAAAGTATTGTATTCAGAGCTTAAATATGTATTTCTGGTTTTTATTCCGAACTCGAACAACAAACTGAAATTGATGAGAAGTTTCATTAGCTGGTCTGTTTGGTTTAAAAAAAAAAAAAAAGAGTCAATTAGTTATTCCTCGAGTGATGAGAAAATTACTCGCGCATTAAATAGGTAAGAGTAAGAAGGAGTTCATTAAATTTGGTGATAAAAATCAGATAACAGCCCTCATGAGACATAAAATGTGACATAAATATTTCTTCCAGTCTCAAAAATTTTTTGTTGGAAGGACACGACGAATAGGGTGGTGTATTGGGAAAAAAAGTATTACGTTTAGCGAATGCGATTAAGTTGCATAAGTCGCAAATTCTGCAAAATGACTATCTACAAATGATTATAATCGAATGAAAAAAATATACAAAATCTACGGTTGGTCGCAAAACAATCGGTCGGATTTACCCGAAGGGAAAAAATTGAACGAAACCAGCGAAGAAAAATAAGAAAAAGTTGAAAATCTGGAACTGTATTTACGGCGAATCAATTATGCAATTTGCACGACGCTGCTTGCGTATATAGGTACATCTTCGTGCTTTGATAGTATACCTATACATATAACTATATATGTATAATTGTACTGTGTGTACACTAATATGTTGTAAAAGGGTTTGGTGTGTTTGTGTATTGTTTAAAAAAAGTAATCCTGAAAACTATTGAACGGATTTGAATTATCCTTTCACCGTTAATAAGCTCACTTCTTACCCGTGAGAATAGGCTTCTCATCATTATAATCCATCCGCACAATATCTTTAGTAGAACAGTCAAGTGTGCATATTGTACATAAACGTCATAAATTTAATTGACGGCCGTTGAGAGATTGACAAAGAATAGAACGAAAGAGAAAAGAAAAAATGTTTCCATCTCTGTCTCTCCTTTCTCTCATTTCTATTATTTTCTCTCTTTATAATGCTGCTGTTCACCTTTTTTACGCATTTCTTTTCAAACTATTGAATATAAGTAAATTAATGATGTCACTAGGGTTTTGTAAGTTGTCGATCACAAATTGTATGTCCATTCATTATGACCAAGAGGCCTTAAATAAAGATGGGTGGTGGAAACAAATTTCACATATTTTTAAGTTATGTCTGAAGTTCTACCGAATATGATTTTTTGAGATGCTGAGTTCAAATTTAATGTCAATTTTTCAGATTGAACGTATCCTTAGCCCCAAATGACAAAAAAAAAAAGGTGAAAATATTGTTTTTATATTTAAGTGATGTATCGTCACTATGGTTTTTTGAGGTGCGAAGTTCAAATTTAATTTATTTTTTCACATCAAAACTTTCTTCAGATTCTTAGGAGTGACAAAATACAGAGTAAAAAAAGTTGCATGTATTCTGAAATGGCTCCTTATTTTTGGTGAGTGAGCTAAGCAAAGTTGGCATCAAGGGCGATTAGTACAGCATAAGAGAGTACGTACACAGGTAGAGCCTAATTTTTCAATACCATTCCGTAGATTAGCATCATATTTTCGAAAGAAAGTATAATGTAATGCAAGAGGAATTAATTCTTTTGGTTCATTGCTTTTCCAACGGCTATCTTATTATATTGGATTGTTTTCCTCAGCTTTTTGATTTTTTACTTCCTTAAATAACGTTATCTTTGAAAATATTTTTTGATTTATAGTTCACGAATCGTCTGAAATTTTGATATTTTTAGTGTTAATTGTCGATTTTTGTTCCATTCAAGTCGATAATTGATCTACTAATTGCAGTGTTTTGCTGGAATATTTAATTATTTCGGCAACTAATTTTCGAGATGTGTCTTGAAAATTTATTTTTATTTGATTTACGATCTCCTCCTAGATTATGCTTGTAAAATATAATAACGATAATGATAATAATAATCTTTATAATCGAAGCAAGTGTGACCTTGAGGACAAAAATTTCACTATTGCTACGCTTTCCATAGAAATCCATTCTGGCAGCATATTTTTCAAACTCATATGTTTCAATCAGTATTTCCAGTATAAAAATTCCACACATGAAAAGTACGTTTTCAAGCCTTGATGACAAAAACTTTACAACTGCTAGACTTTCGATATTAATCCACTTGAGCAGCACATTTGTCAAACTCATATGTTTCAATTATTGTTTCCTGTATAAAAATTCCTTATTTGAAAAGAATTTTTCTGAACTTTGGCAACAAAAACTATATTCCTACTAGGCTTTTGATACAAATCCATTCAGGCAGCACATTTATCAAACTCATATGTTTCAATTGTTTTTGCCAGTATAAAATTCTACATTGTAATATCTTTCCATTCCATTTTTTTTTCATTATTCTTTCAACAGTGCTTTATTTTTACCCAGTTTGCTTCCAAACCGGGTATTAAAATTGATCTCATAGAAGGGTTAGGGTAGGGATGATGAAAATTATTCGTTTCATGAGAAAATAAAACGATTGGTACCATTTTTTTATTTTGACTTAGTTTGTGTGTGTGTGTGTGTGTGTGTGTGTGTGTGTGCGCGTGTGTGTGTGTGTATGTGTGTGTGTATCTGTCTGTCTGTTTGTCTATCTATCTATATATTTATCGCCCAAAATTTTGTGTTCACTGTTTAGAAAAAACTACCGGGTGGATAGAGCTGAAATTTTTACGAGAGATAGTTCTCATATGGGAGCAGGTCTGAAAGAAGTTTTTTGCCTATCAGTTAGTTAGTTTCTGAAAAAACTATAAAACAAAAAATTCCTGGAAAAGTCGTTTCTCTAGGATTCTGATGAGAAAATGACAAAACAGATCGGACTGAAATTTTTACGACGGACTTTCCTTATGTTGTTGCAAGTTTCGTAGAAGTTTGGTGCCTATTTATTCAGTAGTTTCCAAAAGAACTGGAAAAGAAATATTTCTGGAAAAAATTTTGTGTTCACGGATTTGAAAAAACTACCGAACAGATAAGGCCCTGAAATTTTTATAAAACGTAGCTATTGTATGGAAGCAGGTCTGAAAGAAGTTTGATGTTCATCGGTGTAGTAGTTATCGAGAAAACTGGAAACAAAAAATCTCTGGAAAAGCGGTTGTTTAGCGATAAAACATCGATAGATCAATATTTTTGTTGAATATATGGATAATTGTCGATAATTTTTTGTAATTTTTAAACCAGAAACCAGCATTGAAATTTTAGGTGTTTGGGCGACACAGGGATTCGAACCCGTACCAGCCAAACACCTAAAACCTCCCTCGTTCACCGTCACAAAAGGCAGCACCGTACTCACTCGGCCACGGTGCCGGGTGATG
This sequence comes from Ericerus pela, assembly GCA_011428145.1. NCBI lineage: Eukaryota > Metazoa > Arthropoda > Insecta > Hemiptera > Coccidae > Ericerus > Ericerus pela. The sequence goes on along the minus strand of WOFM01000068.1, from coordinate 958,069 downwards.
GTGTTCGAGGGAGTATTGATACTGATATGCGCCGACGTAGTGTGGCGGCCGCCACACCACTCCCCCCCAGTATAGCGGAGTGTAATACGCATTCCCATACGGAGGCGCCTAGGTAGGGGCGTACACTAGAACGTGGTGATGCCCCAGCCTCCATCACCACTCTGTGGCATACGCCCACCAGCGCCATCACGCACAGAAACGGCGGTGTGATGCACCACAGTTACCAGTCGGCAGTTTGACAAGTGTCCGAGAGATGGTGTGAATATTCCATCTCCCAGATCACATTGAGGTCACCACTTTAGGTGTTCGGGCGACACGGGGATTCGAACCCGTACCAGCCAAACACCTAAAACCTCCCTCGTTCACCGTCACAAAAGACAGCACTGTACTCACTCGGCCACGGTGCTGGGTGACAGTGTTCGAGGGAGTATTGATACTGATATGCGCCGATGTAGTGTGGCGGCCGCCACAGAAATATTGATACAAAATATTGTAAATATGGAACAAACTGAGTTTTCTAGCAAAGCATTGTTGCGCTAAAGTTTTTTTTAAATTTTTTCTACATGTTGAAGAGAGCTGCGGAGACCTGATTAATTAGGAATAAACTTGGTCTATTCATTTTCTTATTTTTCTTATTTTTTTCGTCCCTTTTACTGAAATTTTCTCGTCTATTTTCAGTTTTGGTTTCAATGCGTACAATGACTGTGTCTTCGAAATTTATCTTTAAGTTATTTTCGGTCTTTTGATGTTTTTTAGTATATTTTAATACAGTTAATAAGTTTAAATTGGTTAATGGTTGTTCACAGTCTCAACCTGAATACTCGGACCAAATTTATCACCACAATTGAAGTGATATCGGCATCTCCACATATTTTTTCAACAATATACAAACTTCAATTGTTTCGTTCAAATATTATTTTCCTTATTTCACAAAATAATTATTTGTTTTATTATATTTGGTTTATGATGATGTGTTGATTTGTAATTTATTGACGTAAGATTGATGTTTGAGCTTGACAATTGCAATCACAAAAATTTTAGCGCTTAATAAGGTACTGTTTTGTATTTCAAAATTCCTTCCGATTTGAATCACGATCTTGTGCCTGTAGCATTCAAATTCATGGACGTTCAAACGCTATAACATATACATGAAATGCACATTTTCACTATCACAAATTCCATACATAGAAACTTATTTTTTTCCTGTTTAGGAATTTTATAATTATAGTAAGCCTTTATTTATGTCTAACTGAGAAACTTCAGCTAAAGCAGCCATGTTTTAAATACTGATTTTGAATTTGGTTCTTTCCAAACAAATTTGTGTGACCAATGCTAAACATCAATATATTAGGGAAAATTTACACATTTGGTCCAATGGCACCTTGCTAGACTACTTCATATTCCCTGGTATATTTGCTCATAAATTCAAACCATTGTCATACAAATTTCTGTGATAAGTGTTCAAGGGTGTCTAAGTTTCTAAATCCCATATGAAGCGGGATAAAATATTTGATAGGCAGTTAATATCGTACTTTTTTTTGAACCTTCTCCACCGCACCTTCTCACCAGGACATTGAATGAGTAATTATTGTAGAAGTCTTGTAAAAATCCACTTTTTTAGTTTGGTTGTTTTGTAATTTGGTTTTGTAACTTGGTTTTGTATAATTTTTTTCACGAGAAGCTACGCTCCACATGGCAGCTCCTGTGTAAAGCAACTGCCCCTTGCTCCATCAATACACTAGGAAACACGACCACTCCTGCTCAGAGCTAACAGCACCTTACTAGAGGACTTGACACCCCCTAAAGAATACAAAACTTTCTTATGTCAATCCAAAATTGTAAATGTACATAAACATTAAAAATAATTAATTAAATAATTTTTTTTTTATACCTTTCTAAAATATAATTTTTAATAAAAAATAATTTAATGATACGAATATTCGCCAACAAGGTACTCATAGTTATTATAATAAAAGCAAGATGACAAGATAACTTGGTTTATAAAAATTTCACTCCAGCTACACATTCCACACCGATCCATGGGGGCGGTATGTTTTTTCACTCGTATGCTTCAATCAGTATTGCCAGTACAAAAATTCCATACAAGAAAAGTAACTTTTCTAGCTTGAAATTTCAGTCAGTGTGTTACCAGTATATGAATTCAGCACTCACAAAACTCATTTCTATCTTTGTTCTGATTTGTGAATAATTATTACCGGTTTTACTTAAAGCATGGCTTATTCAGTTTAGTATTTTGTTTAGTCCTTACAAATAATTTTGTTTCATCATCACTCATCAGTTTCCAGGTTGAGAGTTCACGACTAATTTTTGCTTACATCATGGCTTATTCAGTTTAGTCATAATTAAATTTGCTTCATCATCATCAGTCATTATGGACAAGAGCACTGAGAGATGATGCTTACTCTCATGGTCAGCATTAAACATTTTCAATCAGAGTGTTAATCGTGTGTATTTTTCACATAATGATGCTTAGTGCTCAAAGATCAATGATCTTGTGTTTGCAATCTGATTTATGATAGTTATGTCAGTTGAAGCTCCCCTGGCCGTACATTAAATGTTAATTCTTAATTCACACCATTCCCTAACAAATTTTTATGACAAATGTTAAACATCAGTACATAAGGAAATATGGTAACTACTATTCCTTGGAGCAGGCTTAATCAGGTCTAATCGCACGTAGCTAAACTAATTCATGCTCCCTGGTAATATATTTAGAGCAAATTTCAGACCATTTACTGACAACAATTTTTTTGACAAATGTTGAGATATAGTTTAAACATGAATAAATCATGAAATATAAACATACCTAGTTCTTTGGAAACACTTTTAGGCTGTTAGCATTTAGTAGAGAACTTCATTTATAAGTTGTCACTCATCAAGACCAGTATTCATAGTTGACACTAAGTATTCACTAACCTAAGGGTCTGTTTTTAAACTACACTGAAGCTGAGAAATGTAACTTTTTTGTGACAAGCTATTTTAAAGCTGTAGTTTTACTGACACTTATTGTTATTGAACACTCAGGGTCGTCTACGAATACCGGCCTAAGGTTCATTTGTCTTCACTTAAACTGAAATTGGGAAACTTCATTTAAATGTGGTCATTCTTGATCCTTGCAAAAGGCCTCAGAACTTCTAAGAACACCTTGCTAGAGGACTTCCCAACTCCAGCAATACATTAGATTCTAAATTCAGAGTATTTCCCAACAAAATTTGTAACTAATGCTTACACATCGATACACCAGAAAATTTGACCCCCTAACTATGCGTTTAAACTTTTTTATATAAAAATGAACGTGTATTTTAAACAAACATAATTGAGATCAGCTATCTTGTGAAATTATACAAAACATTGCAGCCAATTATATTTGGTACTAAAAATTCTCATCCACATCTTCTGTCTGAAATCATTAAATTTAACTTTTTGTTTTAATTATTTTTGTTTGAAATGTTATTTAAAATCTTCAAAAACTCTGGATAACTTCCGAATTACACGAAATGTAGACTAACATTTGATTTATTTTTTCATGAAGGTGTTCCGATTATTATATTTTGGCATTTTTGAATGAATGAAAAAAAAACAAAAACAAAAACAGATGTGACAGTCTGAACCCATCTAAACTTTCATAAGATATTTTCAGCCGATGTTTCGTGGTTTTTTCATCGTTATTCGAAAACTTCCAAGGATTTTTCGTTGAAATATTTGAAAATTATACCGTTTAATGGTTTTCAATACCATCTTGACGCGTTTGAAAAAATGAATTTTGTCAAAAAAATTGTATTGTAAAATGTGTTTAGGATTCATTTTTTTCCAAGTTTCCAGGAAAAAAAAAATAATGGTTTGAGCAGTTTTTTAGAATTCTTATTTTTTAATTCCGAGAAAGAATAACAAGTAGGCCTAAACAAGTAAATCTGTTTTTTTTTGTGCCCTTAGCTACTCGTTACTCGTGTCCTTGAAATACCTACATAAATGTTGGAAAAAAAGGAATAAAATTTCGAATGCAAAAATAATTTTCTGTATTCTTTATGAAAGACTGCATAAGCTAGTAGTGGTTCTTAATTTGTGGTGAACCATCATTGCACTTGAAGAAGTGATTCGTGGAGTCAGCTATCATTAAAGGGAAAAAAAAAGTCCATCAAAAACCATATGAGTTATACTTAATTATTTTTTTAAACCCTTTATTACAAAACCAAATTCAATTTTGAAGCTCCAATTTATGAGGTGAATCTTCCTTGCGGTGGGTAGAAAACTAAAAAGGGTAATGCAACGAAGCACATGAAGCAAAAAAACATTACCGCTCACCCTCCTTAAGAAAGCTCAGCCCGTTCAACTCTTATTTGATTCATTTTTCCCTTTTTTCCTTCTCCATCAATCTATGAAAACTGTTTTTAGGTAGGTTTTCTTTAGAAAATCTACTTATTACGCTTGGTGCGGTATTAGACCTCAGGGTTGGGGGTGAGTACGTTTTTCGCTTCATGACCTCAAAAAAATTTTGGCACTGATAACTCAAATTCATATATACATAGATATAAGTCAATTTTTTGTTCCCATGGTACAGGTCGCAATTTTCGTCTGATAATCACGAAATTTGGTGCGAACATTTGTATTAAGCCAAGGACCAGACCCATTGATTTTGGTGGGGATCGGTCGGACAGTACTTCTACCACCATTTTTGTTTTTATTTTGGCTATAAAATTTTTAGTTTTGCACCAATAGCCACGAAATTTGGAAAAAATATTTATTTTAATTACTTGTAGAAAGCAACTAATTTTGGAGCGGATCGGCCTGACGTTATTTCCTTTGCCGCTATTTTTGTTTTTATATTGGTCATAAAATGCTGAATTTTGGAACCATATATAGGTACGAAATTTAAAATAAATATTCATTATAATTTATTGTAGCGTGCTACCAATTTTGGTGCGGATCGACCGGACGGTACTTCCGGTGAAGCGTTTCTCTAATTTGGATCAACTTCTCGATTTATAAAAATTAACCGCATGTTCATGTTTTCTTTTTTTTTTATTTCATAACTTTATTATATTTCTTTGGTTTTATTTTACATTATATGATGATGTACCATACTTTATCATCATAATTAGTTTTTCATTTTTTCAAGAAATTATGCTTTTAAATTTGACATTGTCTAATATTTTGTCAGCATCTAACACGTTCCAAACAATCATAACATACCATTAACGCATATAAACTTATAGACAATTAATGTGACCGTTAAAATTCATAATTCTTTTCCTCGACAACCTACTTTTTCTGGCGAGGCTTGCTGCGCTAGAGTTTTTTAAATTTATACGACTTTTTCTGAATTTTAATGTTCATACAAAACAAAGAACGAAAAATCACGCTTCCAACAAAACATTCATTCCTCAAAATACAAATTTCAGCCTACCAAGTTTCACTTGCACCGTGTGTCTCAGTACTTACTCTTTTTTTTTTGCCAGATGTGCGTTGCCCTGGTCTGGTTCCTGACATATTTTTCTTTGTCTAATGGTACTTGATCTGAGATAGTTTGGGATCCACTGGCATAAGGTAAAAAATCACTTTTGACGAGTGAAGATTGCTCATTCAATTACAAAAAAGAAAATATCTTCGTGAGCTCTCATTTCTTACATTATTGATTAAAATTGTAAAAACAATATTTTCGTTTCAAAATTACTCGATTATTGGATTATTTGTAATTTTTTTCTTCTTTAGCTATTTTCGATTAGTCGTCTAGTTGGTACGTATCTCTAAATTTGGGAATAGGCTATCTACTATATCTTGAAATTTTTATTAAATTCTGTGTCTCGAGTCTGTGGACGATATCTGTTGGGAGTGTACCGATACCATATTATGATAAATGTGTCATTAGGCGTACTTGGCTCGGTCCTCTCTCTATGGTGAACTTGAATTGACTATCTCATAATTGTAGGGTTCTAGGGTTCGTGATAAACACTGCAAGCAGTAAGCAATCAGATTTTTCGTTATAATTAAAATAACGTTAGAACAGGTGATTAAACCACAATACAGTCCATTTACTAATGATTTCGGAATTAGTTTACGTATTCGTATCCAGATATCATATTTCATAATCTGACCATCATTCTCCGATGGTACCATAGAGAAAAGTGAGGCTGTTTTTTGAAAACTACTGCATCGCCACAATCGGTTTGTTTGCTGTTGTAAAGAAAAACAATGCGAGAGATGATTGGTTGTAAGGCAGGACTGTATCTCGAGATCGTCGCAATATTTTCGACCTTACAGTTAATAATAAATTTACGGAAGCCAGCCTTTTGGGGTCATCTTCCACTGAAGATTTTGGCGTTATGCTGCGAATGCGAGACATTCGTCATCATTCACCCTTATTTTTCTTGCCCTGTTCGTAGTCGTAGTCCTGATAACGTGCGCCAAAACGTTTCACTCAGTTTTATTTATGAATGTATTTAGACAGGCGTCATGGTACGAAAAATATCGAAGCTGACGCAACATTTCCGTCAGTATAGTCTTTTTGAATATTATTCAAAGGTCGTTAGTTATTGACGCGATGTGCCAGCCAGCCAGCCAGTCAGCCTGCCTGCCTGCTTGCCTGCCTGCCTGCCTGATGAAAAAAATGAACTGTCGTCAGGGACACCCTTTTCCACTCTGTGTCGTCCTTTCTACATATTTGAGGTCTCAAATGAAATCGTTAATTTCCATCGTATTGGCGTGCTTGTTAATAGAAATAAAAACTTAGGCCACAGTCATTCCATCAGGGAGGCATGAGTGTGCGTGACATAACGCGGTCGTTTAGGTAATTCGTACCGAATCAGTTTAGCTTGGTTGCAGGTGTGACCGTTGCTGCCGACTCAACTGCTGGCCGTCCAGGAATGGCCAATAGTATAGTCTTGACGACTGCAAGTTTATTTTCAGTGTTGTGTGTGTGTGTGTGTGTGTGTGGGTGTGCCACTGGCCTGGCGACGCAATGCCGCCTTACTTATGGTTGCCCATCCTAGCACAGAATCAGACTGGAGGATTGTGGTGCCATTCGATATGTGTGCTTTTGTGTGCCAGCTTCGACTCGACTCTCAACCGTTTTGTTTTGTGTGTGTTTTTCGTGCAGGTTGAAAGTTGCGAAAGAACAGCTGCCGATAATTACAACATCAGTTGACGACGCAGATGAGGTCGCCGAATGCGTGGCCGAAAATGGTGTTGCCAAGGTGGTGGGCGTCGATGATGCGGAGCTGGATACAAAAGAGAACGGATCGCGTTTGCTGGACGGCGAGCTCGCCAGTTTCAGCAGCGCCCTTCGGCTCAGGGATGAGCTGCCGATGAGCCGACCCGAGCTGGTGCACCGGCCCATCTATCCGAATATTCCGTATTCGCCTTACTCGTCGCCGAGGACCGTTCGACGCAGGTCGCCGTTCAAGGAGAGCCGCCGAGTCAGCATCGACGAGTGCGGAAGCTATCAGCAGCTCAACCAGTACAAGCTCATCGATTCTATTGGGCAGGTAAGCCGGCAGCCGCACCAATCTCATTATGTCCCATTATGTCCTATCTCGTGTATCCGTTTCAAGCGCTTGGCGATCGTTAGCCGCTGTTGAAACCGGTTGGCCGGTGTCATCAATCTGATCGTACGTACTGCGTACCTACTCAGCTCGATTGAACCACCGCCGAATAACGAAAGAAACAAAAAAATGAGTTCTCAGGTCCTGTAACGAATGAGTGAATCAACTCTCACCCATTTATAGACGTTTATCCCACTATAATTATACTGACTACCCAATTTCCTTAACGATGTAAACATGTTTGTGACAGTGCTGGAATGTACCGGATACCATATCTGGGTACCTGAGAAAAACAAAAATAAGTTTAAAAACAAATTTGCAAATATCTACTCATTTATTACCTAGTGTAGAAGTTTTGTGTGAAACATAGTGAACTCGCACAAATACACACGCACAATGTGAACACTGCAACAGCTTGGTAGTGGAGCAAACGCGTGTCCGATTGGTTTAAATGTTTTTTGTTTCTCACACGAAGTCGGTGATTAAAGTACTCGCTAGCATATTACTGGTGGAGAGTTCTTTCGAATGATGCCGGAAACCTTGGACAAGGTATGCCACTCTGTATGTTGGCGATGGCAAGATGATCTCCAGAGGATGGGGCTCTGCCAGGGCTGGGCAGAGTCACAATTTTTTTGACTGGAGTCAGAATCGTGATTCATGAATCAAGCTGTGACTCGAGCATCGAGTCATGAGTCATTGACTCGTTCGTGACTCGAGTCACAGGTCGAGTCATTTAAAAAAATGCTACAATACTCGTCAAAAATGCATTGACTTATAAGAAAAATTGCTAAAAGATAAAAATTGACGAAAAAATAATATGTGGGGACATTACTCGTATGAGGTTTTAGGGGCTCGCACCCCTCGACGACAGTTGCCGCCCAAAGGCTGGCAATATTCGTCTCTATGACGTTAAACTAAATACACGAACGCGTTTGTATGTTTGTACCTGTACGTACGTACAGGTAAGATACATCGTTCGAGTTGAGATCAATTACCTGATAACGATCTCGGTAATGTCACGACTTGGTACCAAACGCATTGCGTCGTTTCTTATCATCTCGACGGAGACAGGAAACGACGCAACGTATGACATAATTACGTATTCATACATACGTATGTGTGTCCGTGTGCGTGTGCCAAATTCGGTATATAAACTCTCAGAACCGGCTCAAAAATCGCCAGTGTTCGCCGAGGATTTGGCTCTCCCATACTCATTTGTATGAAGTGGCAGAACACGCAAAATACTGTTGAAGACCTTCTAGTGTGAATATCTCTCACGACAAGGTATTCCACAGTGGTGACCCCGACGTGATTTTTTGGCTACGTCGTGGGTGTCTAGAGGTGCGTTGCGCTATTACTAAAAAGAGGCGCGGTGCGCTGGCGAGTTACTCGCTTGTAATACAAATAATTTTTACAAGATCTAGACACCTTTGGCTGTCGAAGCAGAGGTCTTGACTTAGAAAGCGGGAAATTACACCCCCCCTTCCAAATATATTTGCCGGAAGGGAACCAAGACAAGTAGACCTGGAGGAACAAAGTTGCCCTCATCCGCCAACTCCTCCAGCTTCGACCAGAGACTCAGAAGTCTTTGAGACTCCGGAGAAACAAAAAAGGATTCGGAGGCCAGAAGCCTTGCGTTTGGGAGCTGTAGCAAACCCCAACGAAACTACAGCTCGAACACTAAGAAGCGGTCGTCTATTGAGCCAAGACTCCGACCCTTCAACCCCAGACCGACAAACTACGGAGTCTGGGAGACTCTTCGCGGAAAATAAAAGTAAAGAAGTCCAGCACACGATGCCCAACGGAAACACGAACCCGAACCCATCATCAAACCAACCAGCAGCGGGCGGAAGTGGTCAGCCACAGCTGACCCCCGAAGTATTAGCACAGCTCCTACAGCTGTTGCAACTGCAAACATTGCAGAACCCTGCTATCCAAAGACGGAGGATAGAGATTCCGGAGTTCCTACCCAATGAAGTTGAACTATGGTTAACTCTCCTCGAGGGTCGTTTTAAGACAGAGAATCTGCAAAACGACCAAAAATACTCACACATTTGCAGCGGCATGCCCGCAGAAATCATACGCCGCATTCCGGATATCATGGAATGCCCTCCGGCGGAAGCAGACAAGTACAGTTGGTTCTGCAGAAAAATAAGAAATGTGTTTGGTAAGACTCAGAACCAAATTATTGATGATGTAATGGGCGGAATGAAGATCGGAGACGACAAACCCTCCACCTTCATGGCCAAACTCAGACAAAAGGCCGATAATATAGTGTCACCGTCAGTTATTGGAAACCAGTTCTGCAAGCAACTTCCCCAACATGTTGTGCAGTGTCTGGCAGCCATAGGTACCACGGTAATTAATAATTCCGAGGACCTAGACTTCCTAGCGAAGAGTGCAGATAGTGCACTGGAACATTCGAGATCGACATCCTCGATCAGAGCAGTATCCGCCGAGACCAGAGAACTAGCTCAGCTTAGAGCCCAGATAGCTCAGCTGACTAGTGAGATCAAGAAGAAAAGTAACAACAATAGTCCAAGACAGGGTAGAAACAACAACCGCTCGAAAAGCAGGAGCAACAATAGAAGTAACGATAGAAAATCTAGGTCCAGAGACCGCAAGAGCAATTCTACCAGGGGTCAGAGTCCAACTCCCCCAAGAAGAACATCGTCCCCAAAACCCCGGTCTCAAAACTGGGACGATAAATCCTGTTTCTTTCATAACCGGTTTGGCGCAGAGGCCACCAAGTGCAACAATCGATGCCAATGGTGGGGTAAATCTTACAATAAGTCGTCAAACTAGAAAGAGGGGTCGTCTATGCGGCCGAAGATCCCTCGAAAAAGTATTCATGCCGCCTGTTCATCAAGGACAGGACAAATAGGAGACGTTACCTAATCGACTCAGGTGCTGACTTGAGCATTTTGCCAGTAGATAAAAACCAAAAGGCATTTCCTCCGAAATACTACCTCCGAACTGTGAATGGTCAAAACCTTCCAGCTTACGGAATAGAATCCAGCAAAGTAAGCATCGGTTTACGAAGAGACATGACGTGGTCCTTCACAATTGCGGACGTTCCAACTCCGATCCTGGGTGCGGATTTCCTCGCGCACTACGGTCTGGTCATTGACCTCAAAAATGGAAAAATCATAGACAATAATACTGGTCTATGGGTGGAAGGCAAAACGCTAGCGTACCAACTGGACACCAACATATCCAGTTGCACGAAAGTCGACAAACAATTCTTACGGATTCTGTCAGACTATCCTGGAGTCACTCAACCATCGATTCGCAGGCATCCGACCTATAAACATGACACAGTTCATTACATAGAAACCAAAGGACCGCCTTGCCATGCTAGAGCCCGCAGGTTACTGCCTGATAAACTCAAAGCAGCACGGGAATACTATGATCGCATAATAGGTGAAGGCATATGCCGCCCATCAAAAAGTTCATGGAGTTCCCCGATCCACATGACCAAAAAAGCCAGTGGAGAGTGGCGAATCGTTGGAGACTACAGGGCCTTAAATGCCAAAACAGTTCCTGATCGCTATCCAGTCCCAAATATAATGGACTTCAACGCGAATATGAAGGGTAAAACGATGTTCACAAAAATCGACATCAACTGGGCATTCCACCAAATTCCAATGGCCGAACAGGACATCCCAAAGACAGCGGTCATAACCCCCTTTGGGTTATTCGAATACCTTCGAATGCCGTTTGGACTCCGTAATTCTGCACAAACTTTCCAAAGATTCATCAATGGACTGTTTATGGATTTGCCGTTTGCTTATGCATATTTGGATGACATATGCATTTGCTCAGAAGGCGGTGAGCAACAGCACGAGAAGAATGTAAGAACCATCGTACAACGTATACACGCTGCTGGACTTACTATCAATGTTGGAAAAAGTTTATACAAACAATCCAAGATTGACTTTCTCGGCTATCAAGTCTCGACCGAAGGCATTTCCCCCCTGAAGACCAAGGTAGAGCCTATATTGAAATTCCCGAAACCCTCCAACGTAGCAGAACTCACACGCTTCTTGGGGATGGTGAATTTCCACAGACGTTGCATAAAAAATGCTGCAGCCGAACAAAGTAAGCTGTTTGCATTAATAAAAACAAACAAAAAGAAAGATAAAACTCCACTCGATTGGACTGAAGAAGCTGAAAAAGCCTTCGAAAACATAAAAGAAACACTGGCAAATGCAACTCTACTAGCTCACCCAGACGAAAGTCTGCCGTTATGTGTCGCGACTGATGCGTCCGACTTTGCTATTGGTGCAACACTGTACCAAAAGGACAACGACAAAAAGTTACCGCTCGCTTTCTTCTCCAGAAAGCTATCAAAAACCGAGAAGAACTACAGCACGTACGACAGGGAGTTACTGGGAATATTCGCTGCGTTGAAGCATTTCAGGCACCAATTAGAGGGTAGATGTTTCACTGTGTATACAGATCATAAACCCCTAACACATGCCTTCACGCAAAAGACAGAACCAGCTTCCCCGAGAAGAGCTCGACAATTGGACTACATAGGACAATTGACTACGGACATTCAGTATATAAGTGGAGAACTCAACACTCCAGCTGATGCTCTTAGTAGGATCAAAGCTATCTCGGCACCGTCTCAATTACCTTACGCTGAAATAGCTAAAGAACAGTTAAGGGATGCAGAATTGCAAGAACTGTTGTCGAACGATGACACAGCTCTCAAATTGAGACAAAGGAAAATCCCTGGTACTAATGTAAGAATAGGCCATTCCTGCCGACAAAGTATCGCAAATTGGCATTCAGTAGTGTGCATAACCTATCGCACCCTGGACCAAGATGCACTGCTGGACTAGTATCATCAAGATTTGTTTGGCCTCGGATGAAGTCCGACTGCAACAAATGGGCTCGCAGTTGCCTGAATTGTCAAGAGTCCAAAGTAGGAAGACATACTCGGTCGCCTCTCAAATCTTTTAAACAAACGGAGCGGTTTAAAACAATACATATAGATTTGGTGGGTCCATTACCCCCATCCCAGGGACACAGATACCTGTTAACGATGATCGATAGAGCAACTCGATGGCCAGAGGCAGTTCCTCTCCATGAGATGACAGCTCCCACGGTAGCTGCCAGGTTATACGACACCTGGATTGCCCGCTATGGCGTACCCGAAGTCATCATCACGGACCAGGGTCGTCAATTCGAAAGCTCGCTCTTTCAAGAGCTGTCTAAGAAGCTTGGTGTACAACACAATCACACCACAGCTTACCATCCTCAAGCAAACGGAAAAGTTGAGCGATGGCACAGAGCTTTGAAAGCCTCCATTATGGCTTGCGACACCAAGAGATGGGTTGACATACTACCAACCATCCTCTTGGGCCTTCGATCTGCTCTTCAAACGGACACGGGTCACTCTGCAGCGCAGTTAGCGCTCGGCGAAGAGCTACGCCTACCAGGGGACTTTTTCACCCATTTGAAAGAAATTAGCCCCGAAACGCTCGTCCAAGACATACGGACTGACGCCAACAACTTCCTGAATCAGGCAGCTCGTCATGGCCAACCAAAGGTTTATGTCTCCAAACACTTGGCCACAACATCTCATGTGTTTGTTAGAGACGAAAAAATAAGATCTTTGTTGGAGAAACCATACGCCGGTCCCTATAAGGTAGTATCACGAGATGACAAGAATTTCGTGATACTAATCGCAGGTGAACAAAAAACGATTTCAATCGACAGATTGAAACCTGCGTACCTTATAAACGACGACAAGAAAATGCTCCAAAGAGCAAAGAGGAAGACGACACACAAGGAAATAAGAAAGGAAGAACAGACTGAACAGTCCGAAACAACACAACCACAGAAAGTTGAGGACAATCCAGTCGAAAATGGTGATAAATCACAAAAATCACCAGAAGAAAAAATAAAAATAAAGAAAACGGTAAAGTTCAATGACGAGATCGTCAAGATACAATACGATCCGTCGGCCCCCTTATGCCCACGAAAAAGAGGCAGGCCCCTTGGCAGCAGAAAGCAGAAAAACCTAATTCCAACTCGAAAATCCGAGAGATTGGCACGGAGAAACTGAAAATATTCACAAAAAGTTAATATCCGTAGCGGAAGAAATAAACCCGCATAAAAAGACGTACGAGAATCTGGGAATATTCGCAACAATAGAAATTCTTCAGATAAGCAGAGAAAAAGTGCGTACAATAAAAATACGACACGAATAAACAAATCCACGTGCAATACGGAAGAAAAACATTGCAACGTGTTTCTATTGACAAATAATACCGATAACAAAATAGTCAATAGATCGTGACGTCACAAACGAAGAGTGCATTCCTTTGTGAAATACAAAATTCGAAGTACGAAAATTCAAACATGCTTAACTCTGCTTGTACTTAACCAAATTTAACCGGAAAACTTTTAAGCTAAAGAATATTGAATGCACTATCCCCTCCAAACAGGACCGAAAAAGATAACGACTTGGAATAAAGCTGCGATCGAAATAATTCTCGCAAAGTTTTTCATTCGCTTTTCGACTGTCGAACCAAACTGCCGAAAACAATTTTCTACAAATTTTTTCTCTTTTCTTTTCTTATTTTTACCTGTGCTAATTCCTTCCTCAAATGTCGTCTTCAACTGGTACTCCGTTCTCTACTCAGCCGTTCCAATTCGTAGTACCACCTGCCCCCCAGCCTATAAAGACAAAGGAGCAGTTGGAACGCGAAAAGGAGGCGGAAAGAATAGAGAACGAACTCCTAATGGACACGTCGGCGGCGGACATCGTGAAAATAATGTCCGCCCCCCTTCCTCCGTTGATTTCGCCGCCAAAATCGCCAGAAAGAGTACCGGAAGTGGCAATCCCACCTCCGGAACACTTAGCACTAGCGAGGTTGGAGACGAAACAACCTCAGGTGGAAGAGGTGCGAACTCCACGCCCTCCCCTCACCAAAAGCCTGGTTTACAGACCATCTGGGAGTTCTAACTCCCCGATGTACCGAAAACCGAGGCCTCTGACACTGACTGACCCCCGCCTGTCACATCGCTCCCATCCTTATCACCCGGCTCCAACACAACGACCGCCGAGAAGAAGGGGACAAATAAGCAGAGAGGCCTACCAGGCCCGTTTAGACGCACGAAAACAGTCGTACGAATGCGTCGGGGCCGCGGTAGGCTCGGCCCTCGCTAAGTGGGAGCGGGACCAAAGGCAGTAAACTCGATAAGTCCCCCCAGGCACGCGACTTATCATTTTCGCGGTGCGAAAACTGGGGGGGAGTAGCTGTGGGGACATTACTCGTATGAGGTTTTAGGGGCTCGCACCCCTCGACGACAGTCGCCGCCCAAAGGCTGGCAATATTCGTCTCTATGACGTTAAACTAAATACACGAACGCGTTTGTATGTTCGTACCTGTACGTACGTACAGGTAAGATACATCGTTCGAGTCGAGATCAATTACCTGATAACGATCTCGGTAATGTCACGACTCGGTACCAAACGCATTGCGTCGTTTCTTATCATCTCGACGGAGACAGGAAACGACGCAACGTATGACATAATTACGTATTCATACATACGTATGTGTGTCCGTGTGCGTGTGCCAAATTCGGTATATAAACTCTCAGAACCGGCTCAAAAATCGCCAGTGTTCGCCGAGGATTTGGCTCTCCCATACTCATTTGTATGAAGTGGCAGAACACGCAAAATACTGTTGAAGACCTTCTAGTGTGAATATCTCTCACGACAAGGTATTCCACATAATATATAGACTTATAGAGTAAAAAATAAAAATGTGATTTGATGTGGAGGAATTTTTTTGATGCTTTGAAACAAAAAATCGTATTTTTAAAGAAATTTTCATTGGTTTAACGTTTTAAGCATATTTTTATTCACATTATTCAACATTAAAGACACTTACACCCGTATTCTGGAATGATACTTGATCAAAGATTCGCTACTTGAGTAATATTTTATCTGTGACTCCCATGTATAAGTATATGATAAACCTGGTCGAACGAGTACTTAAGTCCAACTTAACGTTAAGAAACATTCAACATTCTAGAATATGGGTGTTGGACACAATGTGAGAGGTTGGGAGTACAGAATAGACGTAGTAAATTATAATAACGAAATCGTGTCAGAGCAGGCATTGAAAAACAGGAGGGAAGATAACAATTAACAATAGTGATTAGCGACAAAGGCAAGTAACATAGTCATACTCGTACACAATCAGTCAATCAATCACAAAATTGAAAAATTGAAAAATCGAGAATTACTCGAAATTTGACTCGAAAAACATCAATTTTTTTTACTCGAAAATTGAGTCACGAGTCACAGCGGATTCTTTGACTCAGATCATTAGTCGCGAGTCATCAAAGTGACTCACAGTCATGAATCGAGTCGCGCCCAGCCTTGGATTTTGCCCCACCCGTTTCAACTCTCCCACCATCGTCACCCCCAAAGTGGTATACCGTGGACCAGCCTCCCTTGCGTCTGCCCGAAAGATTCCACCATCTGTGTCATGAATGAACCACATTCTTCAAGAAAATTCACTGAATAACATCATTAAAAAAAGAAAAAATTGTGAAACATCATCCCCGTGTCGGATTCGGACCATCGACCCACGATTCCACAGCGTGGTCCACAGGAGGGTGCAATGGCAGAGTTGAAATTTTGTCACTCAAAAAGATTCACATATTTAAAGAAAAACGTAAAATTGACCAATTATAGTCTGGTTACTTCGCTCCTGCTATCAGCTTTTCCACTGTAGCTGTAAACAAAACAAACTGGGTGTTCGACTTTGGCACTACACTTTTGTTCTGGAGTGAGTACATTATCCAGTTAACAACCATAAAGTCTAAATTCTGTCGAGTTAAATAAAAGCGTATTATGAGTTAACGACATTAATATTATCGTCAGAGGCGGGGCTAAAATAATTTTCCCAACAATTTTCTTTAATATAAAAATTCAAAATTTATTTTAATTAGAAATAGGTCGATAGAAAAAAAAAATCCACATAAACTATACAGTTTTATATTAATTAAGAATGGTGTGCCTACCCACTACTAAATTATTACATTAGTAATTAAATTGTTCATAAATTTCATAATAGTACTACCTACATAGGCACCTAGTTAAGGACGGTTTAAACTCACTTTTTTTGTGCTCGTATTCTAATCTGTGATCTGTAAAGAAGGGAATTTTCAACTTTTAGAGAATAAATCAAGAGAAAAAATACGAACCAAAGCACAGTTTTCCCTTTTACTCAAATTTTCAGGTGAGTTTATTCCGTCCTTAATAGTTAATATGTCTAATAACGAGTCACATTCTTAAGTTAAAATTATTCCTCTATTTTTGTGTCTGTTCCCAAACATATCCACTCTCTTACCCATAATGATTTGATCATTCTGTTTTAGTTGATGAAAGGGCTAGTGAAGATAAACGTTCATTGACCATTGTGCTTCACATATATGTTTTTATGAATCTTAGGCTACATGATTTTCTCTTGCACCTGCAGTCGAAGGTGGTACAGATGTTGGTAGAGTGTTTCCTCTAACTAGTTCTTCAATGTCAGGCCAAAATACTTTTCGGAACCAAGAACAATAAAGAAGTTTCGTTTTGTCCACCAAATTGTTACAGTAAAAGTAATTAAGTACTCAAATAAAAAAATGAATTACAGGTTAACTTGAGATACAAGAAATTGTGAACGCACATTTTTCCGAATCACGTTTATTTAACGAATGCCATTTTTTTTAATCGTTTTCAAATGTCTCCCCAATTTCACAAAAATAACAAAAATTTACAGCTAATATAAAGAAATGCCTTTTTTCTGTAAAATACAATCTTACATCACCTTACCTACCACTGTGGATAATTGGTACTCAAAATCATACGTCAATTATACGTACTAATTAGTGGCGTGTAATAAAAAATTCTGTAGCTTTTTTATTAAGCTTCTTTCTTGAGCAGTATCAAATTTCACCAAAAAGTAGTCCAAAATGGACTCTTCGTCATACTTACCAGAGATCCCGTAAGTTCTAGTAAAATTAGTTTCTCGCCCGTTTTTTCGCCAAATTCGCTAACAATTTATCAAACTGTGAAACAATCAACCGCCAAAACTTGTTTTTCAATACCAGAGGAGAAAAAATAAAAGTATAATAAAAACAACCATAAACACTACACTCCCGCTAACCTTAGATGAAACGATGTTCACTTATTTTTTCGCTCTGCTGCACCAGTTTTAATTACAATAATGGATTTGTTAATAAAAAAAGCAAAAAAAAAAAAAGCCATCATCCGTCAAACAAACGAACGTATTTACCCATCAACGAAATTACATTTACCTACAACAAATTTCACTTCGTTGCTATGAAAATAATTTTATTTTGCAAATGGAGCGTAGAAAAGAAAAGTATTTTTCAGACATAGGAAGAAAGAGAGAAAAACAAACTGAATTAGGCTACTATTTTCGTCATTTTGCCGATGAATTTTTCAAACTTCCACTCGAAGTTTTTGAAAAGAAAACGTGCTTGCAGAAATGAGAAACTAATTTCAATTTCTTTTCGCCCCGAAGAATAAAAAAATCTGCTTTCTTTACTCAGTTTGCTCTCAGACTGACCATTTAAATGGCTCTTACGGAAGCGGTAGTGGCTGGGGATGAAGAAAAATATTTAAATTAGTAATTTGATGATAAAAGAAAACTGTTGACACTATTCTCCAGTTTGACTTAATCTTTTCATTATGTAGGTATTATACATGTGCGTAGCATCCAAAATTTGAGAAAATTGGTCCCCTTAACTTTGAAGATATTTTTCATCTCATTTGGGAAATGAATGAGCAAACTGGGTTTTCTAGCGAAGTTTGCTGCCCTAGAGTTTTTTTTTTGTATGTTTTCTTCCGCTAAAAACTTTATTTGTTGTAAGATATAAATGTTCCTTTGAATATTCGCGTACAAGTAGGCGTAGTTTTTACCCAGTTTGCTTGAAAATGAGGTATTAAAATTTCTACTCTCAAATCGAGTTTGCCATTTAAAAAACCGACGTGTAAAATGGTAAGTACCGATACTGGCCAAAAAAATCAAGAAATTTTTTTCTGTTATATTTGAGCTGAAATTTCAAAATAATGAATGTATCAAGTTAGTTGGCTTAACAGATGTTTCCAAAACTTCATAAATAAATACGTAGAGAATAACTGAGAAAAAATCTGAAGAAGTGCTTCATTTTTAAAATTTTATTTACCTAATCTGTATCTCATTGAGGAATTTATTTATGATGTGTAAACATCTTAGCGCTCAGTCTACGCTCTGGTGGGGACTAAAATGAGAATTACGATCGTTACTCATACGTCTCCTAAGTTACAATATTGTAACTGTTGGCATACAGGTGTGTGGATCTATTCGTATCTAATCCACTATATATAATGGGATGGCAGTTTTCTTGTAAATACTTAATTATTCCTTTTTTACTTTGGAACCATTAGATCAATTTTATTAATACAAGTCTCGTTTAAAAGGATTTCAATTGTAGGTTTACAGAATCTAATATTTAAAAACAAAAACAAACAACGACAACAAATTTCTTGAAGAATGGAAATGAGGGCGAATAAATGAAAGGCGCTCACGGACTGAAGATTCTTGTGCAGGAAACGGATTCTTGGATAGTCAAGCTGTTTCTCAGTTATGTGGTTGTAATGTTTTTTGTTTTTTTTTTTTTTTTGGGTAAGAGGGTAAAAGGAGAGAAGAATCTAAGCTGTAGTTTAAAAAAAAAATAAAAAAAGACGAGGGTTGGAAGTGAAGATGAAAAAATGAAGGCACTCAAAATTGAAGATCCATAGTATGTACGAAACTGATTCTTGACTAAATAACGTTGTTTTTCCGTTACGTTGCTGTGAGTTTTTCTTAGGTAAAGGAAAGTGCGAAGGGCCAATCTAATTTAAAAAAATAAAAATCAGTGGAAATAACCACAAAAACAGTAAAGGAGCCTCCCCTCAGACTGATTCACGTGCAAGAAATTGATTCCTGAATGCACAACCTTGCTTTTCAGTGACATAGTTGTGAATTATTTTTATGCAGGAGTGGGAGAAGGAGAGAATTCAGTTCTTTAAAAACAAAACCTGATGAAAAGTGGAAATAAAAAGAAAAAAATAAAGGCGTTCACAGACTGAATATTCACATTTGAGAAACTAATTCTTCAATAAATAATGTTGTTTTTCAGTAACTTAGCTGAAAAGTTTATTTTTAGGTAGAGGAGAGAAAGGAGGGAGAATTTTTCCTGAATGGTTGGGGTTAGGCTTCTCAATAATAAATCATAAAAATTATCTATCACCATACCCTGTGTTCCAGCTGTGACTGTTTTAAGTTTTTTCAGTTTTTCTCAATAGCTAGCGTCTATAATAAAAGTAGTTGGTGTCCCACAGAGCTAATGCATATAAAATTTGAAACAAACGGATTTAACTTATTTTTTTATTACTATCAAAGGGATTGATATGTAGAGGGTACTTAGTAAATAAGGTTTTTTTTTTTCTTCAAAATCTTAATAATCAGAATTTTTTTCTTATTAAGAAGTTGAAAATGAAAATAAATGACACGAAAATGGCCAATGAAATAATCATAGTCATATTTCTCATAAATATTGCAGTCTTTAGCTTTGTTCATCATATTTTATGTCTGTACAAAGGCACATGGTGTCCTTAATTACGAAAATGATGACAAAAATTATATAATTATTTTTAGCTTTACAATAAGAAAGTAGTGCAGATTATTAGGATTTTGAAAATCATGTATGCAGTACTTTCTTATCACCTTGTATCTCAGCGCCTATGATAGTTCTGAAAAAAATCTGTGGAGACTCACTAATTTTGTATCAGAATACTTATATGTATGCTTAATAGCATCATGGATAATAGGATCAACGGCTTTATTGAACCAAAATAGCTAGGTACCAGTCAGCCATATCCAGATTCATTGAAAAAAGTTTATTTATTAGAATCAGTACTTTCCTTATTTGAATCAAATTACAATTGGCAGATTTCTCTGAAGCATTAAGAAACATCAATTTTTCATATATATATATATATTTTTTTTTTATTAAAATACCTCAAAAAATCCAAAACACAGAAAAAAATTTAAAATTATTAAATAATTTTTCTAACTAACTCATGCTCATGACAAATCTATAACAATGTATAACAATAAAATTATTTTCTTCTACAAAAATATATGATAATTTTCAGCTCCAAATTTTATCCAGTTAATAACATTTCACATAAAAAAATTAGTCGCTTATTAGGATCATTTTATTTTGGTCCTAAATTAATTCTAATAAGCTTCGTCTACTGTATATTAATGCGTTGGTAAGTAGAATCAATTAAAAAAAATCAAAAGTTAAAAAATATGTATTGTGATTTCTGAAGATGATGACAATTGTTGTATTCTGTGGTGAGCACCAGCTCTAAACATATTTCTGTGATGGAACATAACTAGTATGTAGTGGGGGTATAAAGACCAAAAGGTTTAAACAATACGAGTGTAAACATTTATAAAATGGTAATATTCGATGTCAAATAGTCCAAAGATAAATTTTCCCAAATAGGGCTAGAAGGGAATAAACCAATTAAAATGAAGAAATGATAAAGAAGATAATAATGAGACTCAGTTTAACCAAGTGAAATGAGATCAATCTCCGCCCCAGGGGTTGACAAGTTGACAAACAAGGACAGCTTGTAGAAACATATGAACACGAAATAAAACACATGGAGAAGATGTAACGGGATAAGTGTTTTACTTAAAGGAAACTTACAAACTGCAATGGACCTGATGAAGTGAGGAAGTATGAAATAACACAATTAATGTTACATATGAGATATAATAAAAATAAATGTAGCTACCTCTTACATCAGTAAAAACAGATACTAAACTTCCATATTTGCAAAATGACATACTATCCTTTAGACTATTCTACTAATTACTTGGTTACACGAACCATTATTATAGACATATATGTATCAGTGAACAGAAATAGATAGACAAACCTAATCTTACTATATCTTTTGAATTGAAAATTTTGTCTATTGTAGTAATGACAACTATTTTGTGAATTCTTAGTAAAACTCAAATTCTATGTGCTTACACATTCTCACCTGAATATTTCCAGGAGCAGAGTTGAACCTAAATCAGTTGCCAGTAATTAGAGGATGAGTCATATTCAAGAAAAGAACTCTAAAAAGAGTAAAAACCTCTTGGAACTTTGTACATCAGTTGCTATCTCAGTATCTTGAAGATAAACACCAATTCCTTCTATAGACCTTCAGAACTAATGTCTTCATTAGTTGTAATATAATAACAGATCTTACTATGAACCTTCAGAGACTTTATTATGTTGAGAACTTTAAAATTAAATTCACTCAGGGAAGATAAAACATGCCATATAGGACTTTAATTAATGTTACAAAGTTTGATGGAGTTTACGAACTTCATTTCACAAAACATTTTACTATATTGGACATTAGTATTGATGTAAAACAGAAACTTGACAGCATGAAGAAATTATATCAGAAGACAACTGTTCAACTAAAACATTTGAAGTGAAGAAGATGGAAAAACAGAACCACGTCCACAGACTTGACAAAAAATTCCCTCTTTCTTGAAACAAATAAAATAAAATATTTGAAAAATAGAATGGAGTCCATTACCAACTGATACATGATTCAAGGAATAGAATAATAAAAGGAAACATAAGGAAGAACTGGATTACCGTATTATCTGTTGGGTTTTCTTTGGGTGGATCATAAGTAATGGAACAAAATATTTCATTTCCCTGTTGTCCAGGATTAATTCTAAAATATTCTCGAACATTCTTCGAGTTGAGGGAAAATACACTGGCCAATATATTCTGTAACTTGGAAAAGAAATCTCACACTTTCGTGATGTCAGAAAAAATTACAACAGAATATCTTGTCGGACCATAAAGTGACGATATACGATAAACAATAAATAAAATTCATCGGTAAGTAAGTAAGTAACTGACGTCAGTATGGCCAAAAATTTTAACTCTTTTCAGCTTGACATCTCAGTATAGAAATTATGTTTAAAATGAACTGTCCAGGAGTCCAGGAGAGTTTCATCTTGAATTTTATTGTCAAATCATAAATTACAGACGACTTAAATATGTACAGGTTAATAAGTGATTAACTTAATAGGCTTTGCAGATTTTTTACGAAAATCTACATAAAAAATGATTGTGCATGCCACAGCTATTCTGATTCGTTACCAAGATTGAGAGAAAGTACTCTAAAATTTTGATGGCTGTATTTTGTAAGAATTTTTTCGATTTAATGCTTTGCTTGGCAAAATTAAATAATTTTATAGATCCAAGTAGTTCGAGTGTGGTGTCATCTTGATTTGGGTTATTGCATTCGTATTCAAAACTCTTTAAACTCGCTTTAAATGCAGCCATTATGTTCTCTTTTGAAGTATTTTTACCTCGTTCTAAGTTTCAAAACGGTTTTAACCAGTTTACTCCGCCAAGTCTGATATATAAGTATTTATTTTTTTCTTTGTTGGAGGGTAGGAGAAAAGAAGGTAACATTTTTGATGAGGTTTCAACTTTTTTAATTGGAAATTGTGAACCTAGCGGTTGAAAATATTGAACGTACAAGAACTTTGGTACTTTTGTAGAAAGTACATTTTCCCGTAAATTTGAAAAATAGTTTGTAAGACAATGTAGAATTTTTTTTTTTTTTTTAAATCAAAATGTAAACTTTATTCTCCAAATTTCTTCTCCTTTTCGATGAATTAATTGATTTTTTAACAGTCCGTATTATTCTGCTGCACGTGAATTCGTGCATTTTGGCGATTTTCATTCGTTTGTTGCCCTCATATTTCGTGCTTTTTCTCCTCTCTTTAAAGCATTTTTGTCAAATCCAATTCCAACGTCTTTCAACGATTGTTGATGAAATGTTTGTTTGCGTACGAATTATAAAATTAATGGTGGCTCAAGTAGAAGATACCAATGCGATTGTACGCGAAAATATCAGAGTTGAGTATTCCTTTTCACCTAGATGATTCGAATAATGCACGAGGAAGATGTCTGCTCATGTGAGGATTTGTAACTCGTTTGCCGAAGAAATAACCGCTTTAGCGCTCCCGAAATTACGTATCCTCTTCTCTAACTGCCGTTCTTTAAAACATCTCCATCATTATATAACTTATTTCGTAGCAGTGCTCATCTTTATAAAGTAGCAAAACTATACTAGGAATGTCAACGATTCTAAAAACTTGGGTCGAATTTAGCCTATTCTTAGCAAATGGGCCTTGTCAAGAAGCAAAAGATGGGGAAACAGCCCTCAGCCAGACTCAACTTGGACGTACTCGCATCACCCACTCGTCGCTGATCGCCAACCAGCTCCCTCCAATGTCTCCTTATTATGCTGCGCCGATTTTCCGCTCTTTTCTGCTCGTCACCTTCTATTATTGGCCTACCTCCTCTTCAAACTATTTCGTGCGACTCAATTTAGGCCCAGCTCTGGATATTTCGCAACTTGAACGCAATTCCTCTCCCGTGCTCACAGTCTGTTTCGGTATGTTCGCCGCTGCGTGATCGACTCAACTGATTTTTCCAAACCTTAAATTAAACCTTTTGTCTCATCTCTTACCACGTTCGCACTAAAATGTATCTGACGTCATAATCAACTTTCGGCACAGCGGTCGGTTGAGGGGAGAAGAAAAGGCGTAGATTTACATCGTTATAAAATGATAGGCGTCTGTTGTGGATATTTTGTAAAGTAAGCGGACATTGTGTTTCATGCCGACAAGTGTGGATATGGTTTGTGACGTCGCAAGGTACGTCTTAGCGTGGACCGAGTATTGGAGGTGCCAAAAACGAAGATAGGTGATATTGTTTTATCAATACCTATGTGAAAATATATAAAAATCTTGATATCTAACATCATTGCGTGAGTATAGGTAGTGTGCCATTCCTTGTAAACGACATAAAAATGTACTTTATTTGCGATAATATCGGCCAATAATAACTTTTTGGCCCAGTCCGATGCGAAAATGTCTACAGTCAAAGAGGATATTTTTACTTGCGTTATCAAAGGTTATAATAGGTGTTTCTGGGGTGCTGTTACCCCTAAATCAACAATATTGCAAGCTTCTCCGTTGCTCTGTGCTAACGACATGGACTGTCACCTTTGCAACCTGTGTTCGAATCTTTCGTATTTTTTCATTATTATTTTTTTTGTTTTATTTTTACGTTGTATCTACGAGTGGATTAGCGAGATTGTTTATTATATTAAAGAGGAAAAAAGAAAAGACGTAACTGCCGGAAGTCTTTATTTTATTTTTTCGGGTACTTTTGTACTTTTCATCTGTCATCTGTTTACAGACGCAACCGGAAACGCCCAAAAACACATCCTCTTTGTCTGATCGCAGGCGCTTGTGTCCGATGTAGGTATGGATGGCAGGGATGCAGTGGTCTATGGTCTGTGGGTGATACGCCAATTCTGCGCGCTATCAGCTAATTCCTCTACTAGTTCCCCCCTCCTTTATTACACTTGCGAATTCCGTGCAAGGAACTCGACCCCTTTTTCTAATTAATTACTCTGTTCAAACCTCCCAACATACATTAACGCACATTTCTGAAAGTATCACCCACCTCGCCTACCCTCGTACCGTGTATTAACGTATTTTGCAGAGAGATTAACGAACCGAGACATCTAAACTATCAGGCGTCTGCTTATCAGTGAAGTTATTTTACTGGCATGAGAAAAAGTGGATGAAAATGAGTGAAATGGAGCCGAACTAACGTCAGCGAGAGACGTCTTCGGCGGGGAACTTGCGTAGAAAAAAGTGGGTGTTTTGCCTTTGCGTGGAACCGGTGTAAGCTTAAGCCCCGGTGTACGGTGGCATGGTTGCATGGCGTACCAGTTTTGCAAAGGCCATCGTGGACTCGTTTAATTCGTTTTGCTTCGGGCATAATAAATTGAGGACACTTTGCCAAAAGTAGTAGTCTTCCCGATTTTTTGTAGGAACCGCGCACCGCTTTTGTATTTGAAAAATAGCAGTACCATTTTCTCGTTAATCACCACAAATCCGTAACTGAATGCGAGGGAACGTTTTTTTTTTTACCGACTACGTACGAAGGAGGTTATATGTTTGGTATGTCTGTCTGCGGAACTAACGGAATTTCGTTCGCTCAGAACAACTGTCTTACTTTATGGATTTTATTGAAAGTGGACTCAAAATGTTGCTGACCATCCGCAGAATGTCTTAGGCTATTCACATTTGAAAATTTAACAATTAGAAAGGTGTAATTGAAGAAAATTGTAATTTAAAGACGGAAAAAATTATTTTCATAAATTTGGGCATATCCGCAGCCAATAAGAGGTAAGTACCGTACTCATTCAGATTAGGTAAACAGATTTTTTTTTTTTTAAATAAAATTTATTATTTTTACTACAAGAAAATTTATTATGGATTTTGTATGCTACGTTTACAATCAGAACGCTATTTCTAATGCCGTTATCGCCAATAAATGGATTTCCGCCTAAAAATCGAGATTTTTCGACAAATGTTTATTTTTGGACGACATTTTATAACGAAATGAAATCTATAGTCGGTTTACAGCGCCATTATTGTTGGTGAATTTACATTCGATTAGTTGTGTCCGATTTGGCGTATATTTTGCGCTCCAAAATTCGGTATCTACCATTGTTGAAAAAAAATTTATACTCGATTCGTAACGTTCAGATTGTAACGAGTGACACAAAAAACTATGGTATATTTTCAATTCTTCATCCTTAATATCATAGCAAAAGAGCTTTTTATTTCAAAAACTGTTGGGGACTGCTTAGTGATGGGAGAGGGTGGCAAAGTCTGGGTGAATATTGTCGATACTTACTTTGTTTTTCTTCTTGTGTAATCGTTATCTGCGCGAATGTTCGTCTACTGCTGATTATCATCTTAAAAGTTACATTAACAAACGAATAAAGAAAAAAATATTGCCGAATTGAAATGAGGAAAGGAAGAATATCTTTGCGGTACACCAACCGCGATTTGTATTCTCCAAAAGTGTCAAATTTTGTAATGCCTACCATTCGAAAACCAGTTGACCGATTTCTCTCAAATTTAATACCAAATCAATCCCTAACAGTCTCCAACTTCCATAAAAATTTCAAGCCAGAATATTCAAATTTACGGGAGTTATCGTGATGACAACATGGTGGGTAATACTTTGAGAACGCCTTTCTCCGAACTAGCTGATAAATTTCAGAAATTTTAACACGAATATGTATCCCATGAAAGCTTCTAGCTTTCTTTACACCAAGTTTCATTGCCGTAGATCAAACAGCGGAGGCTCCATAGACTTTCAAAAAAAGCTAAAATGAGCAAAAAGTGGAAATTTATATGTATATTGTGTACAGAAGAATTTGAGTTACCCCTATATATTCGTGATGTACGACTCGGGATCAGCTCTTTTGCACAGGTCGCACCATTGCACCGAATGCAACAGTTGTATATTCCAAAGGAAAATACATTAAAAGAAAGAAGTACTGCCGCATCGCTGTTCAATTTTATCCGATTGTTTCCAGCATGTACCTATACAGACGGCGGCTGATAAATACTTTCCTAATTATTAATTTGCTGGTAGCCACGCAGTTTTGTAGTTCCTACCTACCTAATGTGGTCAAATTAAAAATTTTTCTGCGAGTTGTTACCGACAAAGCTGAAAACCTAATTTCCACATTTTCCCCTTTCCCGTTCATCGAAGACTTTGAAGAAACAATTGTGACCGTTGATCCTTATCGAAAATACACGCCGTCTGTTTTAGTCCCTTTCTATGTTTCGGATACCTGCTGTATATTTCACTATTGATATTCGCAAAATTTCTGAACTGTGTTCGGCCAAAAATTACTTTTTCGCAACATGTGTGCGAAATGCTGCATTTTCGAGGCGTACGTACCCGTAGCCCGATGAAATTCTCTTTTTGCCCGAATGGGGGAGGGATTTGAACGAACGTTCGGCCCGCAGGTTGGACGGCAGGCACCCTGCCAACTGGGCTACGAAAGTCAGTTCATATGCTGGCGAGAGTTTCCCTTTATGTTAATTTCTTTAAATTTCATCGACAAGTTACTGAGACATCAGTTGTCGACAAGAATTTGCTTTGGGTGCTCGACGAGCTTGGGGTTAGGGGCGGGGCGCTTTTGAATTTTATTTTTCCGTATTTATTTTTCAATTTTTGCTCATTTCTTTGTTTTTATCTCTCTTTTTTCGTTATTTTTCACCTTTTTTCTCTTTCAGTTCTTCTAATTTTTTCGATAATTTTTCTTGTTTTTGTTACTCCTGGCTCGAATAGAGCATTCCTACACTTGTTGCAAAAAATACTGCACTGTACGCAGCTTAGGTCGGAGTGAGCAATTAACGGTTTCGTTTGATTACCAAACTTGGCTGCGGCTGCTATCCTATTTTTTAATTCATGGTCAGAAAGACGACGTTTATTTTGGGGGCAAAAAGTAGCACTTATCACGTGCCTCCATGTATCGAGGTTTACACCCGCAGTTGATTCGTCAATGATAAGCACTAATATTGAAGATCGTTTCGTTCACTCTGAATGTGGAAAAAATTATACTTTCTGATCATTAATTGCAAAAAATATCTTCTACAACAAGATTCCAAGATTCCAGAGTGAGTTTATTTATATGACTGGAGAATCGCTCATTCGATGCGCGCCTGTTTTCACATTTTCGAACCTTGGTGTGTAATATACAATTTTTAAATTCAGGTGGTTTTCTCATCGTGGAACGATGTAACGATGTATGGTAATTATTTTTAATCGGCTTTAAAAAACAGCGGAATCTTGTAGATGGCTTTTTTTTTTCTTTTTTTTTTATATTAAATACGTTTAGTTTTTAATTGATAGCGAGTGATCCCATAGTGGTCCTGTTTTGTAGTATAGATCGTTGAAATTTCGAATTAGATGAAAATTTCCATTGCTTTCCAGTGCTGTAGTGCACAAGGCCGTAGCCAAGAGATGCAATGAAGGTGATTGCCCCTATGACCTTTTTATTATTATTTTTTGGTTGCAACAGTGAAAATTTGGAGACAAATTTAGCGATAGCGAGTTCCGTGGATGCTAAATTTCTAAAATTCTCTAAATCTTTAAAAGTGAGGTGCAAAAAAAAAGCTCTCAAATAATATTTGCCCCCCCTTCATGGAGAAATCCTAACTACGCTCCTGGTAGTGCAACTACTCAAAAGTAATTTAGGAATATTTCGTCGGTTGATCAAAAAAAGGAGAATGCGACCACCGGAATTCACTGCAAAAAAAATTTAAATTTCATCCGAAGTAAATATTTCGCTTTGAGGTTTACAAAGTGCTAACTTCTGTATTAATGGGCCGAACTTTGTAGTTCTCTATTTCTCTCCCTCTCTCTCTCTCTCTCTCTCTCTTTCTCTCTCTCCCCACACCTAACCCCTTCTATTATCATCAGCTATTTTTATCGACCCAAATAAAACAGCAAGTTCATTTTCGTTTTTACTAAAGTTGTAAACTTTGAACGCACGTAAGTATAAACCTACTCGGCATGAAAGATGAATCGGTTTTGACACGTTCTCCATTTTTCCGGCATTTCACGTCACGTACGTGCACTATATTTATGGTACATCGCTAGGTGGGTTATCGCATTATTGTTTACTCGTTCGTCGGTGTAATCGGCATTTTGCAGTAAAAATGAAAAACTGTATTTCACATTGAAAGCTTGTCACTGAAAACGAAGAGTAAAAAAAAAAGTAATTTTTCTTATTCCGTGTGAGCCTATCGGGTTCAAATATAAGATTACTGCTATTGTAAACTGGGCTAAATTCAGTTGGCTTAATGGCGGTCTTTGAAACATTTTAATTCTCAAACCACGTCGGAAGATCCCGGCGGTCATTTGGAAATTGTCGCTTACCTACTTATACGTATTAAATTCGTTTATTTGTTCCTACACCTACAAGTTAGTATGTAGTGCAATCACGTTGACTGCAAAATCGGTCAGAAACGGCCAGAAATTTTGAATTTCGAATAGGACAACTCGCAAACGATAAAATGCGGTAATTTAAAATTTCAAGTCGACCTATCGACTACGAATTAAACGATGTGTGCGGTAACACCCAACATAGATTGCAGGTATGTACCTGCCGATACATGTAACTTACTTAGTGTTGAAAACTGCGCGATGAGATTTATAACAAATTAATTTCCGAAGAAGCGTTCCATCCTTTCTCTCGCATAGACGAACTAAAAAAAACACTCGAAGCTTCGGATGAAAATTTGTTGACCGCAAAGGAGAATGGGAATAAAAGAAAATGTTGCTCATCGTATGAATGACCATTGGGAATTGTCGGGGCGAAAATCGAACACTTTAGCCTATTTTCAGAAAAAGTTTTGTCATATCGAAACACACTCTTAGCGATCAAAGATAAAAGAACTCGGAGTGCACTCGATGTGGTGCATTCGTCGGATGTACATCGACTCGGCACTTTATCTGTTGACACGAGTACTTTGCATTTAAAATATGCGAAGGTGCCTACGTTATCATCGCACGAAAATTATGCGTTAACTGTAGGACCTAGTGAAGAAAATTGGCTCTTGTGGAATATGGGTAGTTATTATTTATTTATTTAATTAATTAATTAATTAATTAATTAATTAATTAATTAATATTATTAGGACGATGATGTTCGCTGCCCTCTTCAACGGCAAAACCGCAGGCTATTCTCTCCTCGATCGATTCGCTATTTTGATCGGATTTCATCTGGGAAAAAGACAAAGCTTATGTATTGCTAGTGTAATTTTTGTAAATTTTGCGAGAAAATATAATATTACTATTCGCTTGTATTTTCGCTCCATCCGATAGGCTATTTGTACCACGTCCACAAAAAGTATATGAAATTGAGCCATCTGACGTTAGTGTTTAATTTATTTATTGCAAAGCCACAAATCAATGTCATATTAGTATAATTATGCTGCTGTCAGTTACATGAATCAGGTTTTTACAAAAATTCCTGACCAAAAGGGAACAAAATTCTCAAAAAGACTTGGATGTCCTCCCTTGACACGAATTTTATGCGAGTGCCTGGGCAAAATTAGTCATAAATTCAATTTTGTTTGGGGGTTAGGGAATTATGGAATTAACGTTTTTAACTGGTTTTTGTCTACTTATTTATATAAATAACGTGAAAAAACCGTAAATTAGTCAATATTGAAAATCAATGAAGTTACAAACATAATTACAAAAATGTAAATTCTTGGGAAACGAACTTGAGGCAATTTTATAAGAGCCTAGTCAAAAATATAAATTATGGAAATCCGATAGATGAATGGACACTAAAAAAAGTTCAAATTTTCTTATGACTGAAAATCAGTCGGGCAGTTACATAAAATGTGGATATTAATTCTTTTTGCCGGCGTTTTCCCTTCTGACTGAAAATTCGCGAGTTTTCCTAATTTTCGATTTTGACTGCGAGATTATATTATACGTACGTATGTATGCGTAATATTGGATTTGTAAAGTTCCCAAGACTCGTTAAATTGGTTTAAATTTTTTTTTTGCGACGCCCACAATCTCCGCACAGAATTGATTACTGTACTCGCGTATTGTGCGCTTTTTTCCTTTTTATTTGGCGTTCGAAAAAGAGAGAAAAAAAAGGAAAAAAAAAACACCAAGACAAAACCAACGAGAGACTATAAACTGATTCCTTTTCATTTATTTAAGCCTCGGTAGCAGTTTGTTGGAGACAGCGCCACCTTAATTCGTTTCTTCTACTTCTTGTTTTCTCACTCTATTTTTTGTATTTCTTTTTCGTCCGTAAAGTTGAGAAAATACGTAGGATCGGATGGAACGGTTCGATTTCAGCGTGTGCGATGTCTTACATCTGGAAATTGGACAAGAGGGAGAAATACGGGACAGGAAGTAAACTAATTCGCAACCGATGATGTCCTCTGCAGCAGTAGTTCCTCCGAAAAAACCCACCGATAAAGATGAAGGTAAAGAGGTAGAGAGACAGCCGCATAATATAGTTGGAAAAATATTAATTCAGCTGAAAAGTAAAGAGAAAACTAAAGATAACAATCGTAAACCGCTTCGAAGGATGAAACCTTTTTTTTTTTTCCTGTCATTCTTACGTGATCGTTGTTGCGCTCCCATAAATTGTAGTTTTGCCATTTTATAGATCCCAAAACCTACGGCCGAGCCAATGAAATGTAATTTGTGGCACTTTTCCCAGCGAAAGACTTAGGTACGTACCCACCTAATGTGGTTTCGTTGCAGGACATTTTCATCTTCCATGGATATGGGTTTTCTTTTTCCCGAAAATATATTATGAATATATGATTGGTCTGCGAAAAATGTACTTTTAATTCGTGAAAATCTTTTTTCATTTTTTTTCCTTTCTCCTTTTTTTTTTTTTATGCCTTCGGCGAGTCGACGTATTTGAAATGGTCGATCTTTTTTGTCAGCCGAGTACGTGTTAATTAACTTCGCATTGAAATGAAAATTTATGATAATCCGTCGTAGCGTACGTAGAATTCGTAGCTCAAGTAACTTTTTTTTTACTTTTTTTTTTTTCATTTTATTTTTTTACCTTTTTGCTAAGCCTAGCGTGAAAATTTCGCTTTAAGGGAAAAATTGAATTTGCTTGTCGTAAATGAGAAGAAGTTGAGCGTAATTCAACGCTGATAAAAGAAACCGGCGATAGAAAATTAGAAATATTCAACTTGAAAGGGGTACAAAAAATACACCGAAAGGGTTTTCTGGTGAATAAGGGTGAGTGAAGTTACTTTTTATTTAAGTTTCAGTTAGCTTCGTGCTCGTCTCTTTAGTTTTTGCCTCGTCTGTTATCAGTGGCGTTCGTAAGTTGTAATTCACGTTTTTCCATCATTGTATTCCTTCTTCTCCAGAATTTTCTCATCTTACTGACCTCGGATTCATTTTCATAATCGTTCATTCACTCCAACTTTAGATAAAGGGTGTTTCCGATTCGATGGGTGACGCTATAGATTAAAGTATACGTACCAGTTATATTGTTGGGGGAATTCGAGGTATTCCAAAGAAATTTGTAGCCTTTACTGTCAAGGTTCAAGGTTTTTGAATCTTCACAGGTAACCCGCCCTGTCTCAAAAACACAGATAATAATTTCTCTCTTTCATTTTTTCAACAAAAGTATTATTTCTTTTGTAGAAAAATTTCTTCTCTTTCTCCTCACAATTCCTCCGATTCTATTTGAGATAAAATTCTGGAATTGACGCTGTTGTGAAGATGAGAAAATGTGTCTGAACTTGAAACCATCAGTAATTTTTTATCTTCATCCTTTTTTCAGAAATGAACCGTACAAAAATTACAAATTAATTGAATGTTTGCCATTTTTGTATGTGTTGATTACTTCAAAAACTAACGATTGTAGAGAAGTATTTCCAGTCATGATCTCTACCTTTATTTTTCAACAAAAAATTCATTTCCACCATCAGTTTTCACAAAAATGAAGTAATTCCAAGTAAATGGCCAAAGAAAGTACGAGAAAAAAACTCCCTGTGCTATGTAACCACTCAAGTTCAACATCCTAAGTCTAAGGCCGGTATTTACAGTTGAGATAAATCCCGAGCTAAGGGTTTAATAAATTAAGGACCTGTTTTAAAACTACAGTAATGAGAAACGTAGCTTCTCTGTGACAAGCTACAGCAAAAATACTGAGAAAAAAAAATTGATTTTTGGTGAGAAACATAGTTGGGAGCTGCAAGCTTGAAGCTTGAAACAGACTGTTAGGCTGACGAACATTGTAGCTCAGGGTTAGTGTCGATTATAAATACTGATTTAATCTGTAAGTTGCCCCAAAATAGAAAGTGAAGGTAGATGAATTCATTTCACATACTTAGTCGTACTAATACAAGGACTAAATTTTCAGCTTTTAAAATCCCATCTATATAATGAAACGGGCCCAGAAATACGCTAATTTTCAAAATTTGATTTGATTAAAAACCTCCATTTCCAGAATCATCAGAGGTTGTCCAGGGTTTCCTTTTGAATATCATGTTTATCTCATGGGTATGTAATAACACTGTACATGAAACAAATGAAGTATTATGAAACTTCATCAAAAAAATGTAAGAAAATCTGAAATAACTTGAAAATCCATTTTTACTTTTATGTAATCTGTCCAGATTGGACAAAATCCATTTCTAAACTTTGTTCTATACCATCATAGACAGTAATCACAGTAGAACACACGTACAATCGTATTTAGGATAAAGGTTTTTCTAGACCCCGAACTGTGATTGGATCAAAGTTTCATATTGTAAGTAAAAAAAAGAAGGTAAGCTTTTTTATTCCATATTAGTGTTTATAGTCTGAAGTCGAAAAACTGTAAAACTAAACAAGATTTCATTGTCAGTATTATCTAAACTGGAAATTGTAATGGTCTTTTACTATAAATCAAAATAAAACTTAACCCCTGCATACTGAATGAAGATGATACAGTTTCAGAGATACTTATTACATTTATTGAAATTAATTCCACATAATTAGATAAATTTATACAATTAGAGAGTTATCATGGTGTAAAATCTTTTCAATTTAGTGAAATGGATCCGGAAATAACAAACTTCTAAAATTCAAAGATAAAGATTTGTGAAATATGGGACCATAACAGGAGTTACAAAGCAATTTTCAACAAAATTATCAGTCTCCAATC
Source organism: Ericerus pela (assembly GCA_011428145.1). Classification (NCBI taxonomy): domain Eukaryota; kingdom Metazoa; phylum Arthropoda; class Insecta; order Hemiptera; family Coccidae; genus Ericerus; species Ericerus pela. Next base: position 923,791 of record WOFM01000068.1, on the reverse strand, counting down.
TTCATATCCCTTACTTACTGCGTGGAACTATTATGAAAAAAACTATCACAGTAGTACTCGAATTAGAAACCAGAATCATGAACAATCTAATTTCTTCATTGTCATCAGAATAAAATTATTGTCATAGGTGAGAAAGAAAAAAGATACATATTAACTTTGTTCCTCACCATCACTTATAGGACCTGTTTAATGAAGTGAAAGAAATAGTATTTTTTGGATTCAGGAAATTTTGGCACTGGAAATGGCCTGTTTGAAAATCTATATTACCATAAGAGAGAAACTCAACGAGGACTATGGATTTGTTCTATACCAGCGAATAGTATATAAAATTTGGAAACTGTAAAACAATGTGAGACTTCATTATAATTATTTATCAAACTGGAAATAATTGTGAAACATCTACATCTCTGAATGCAGTTTCATAAACATGCACATATGGGCATGATTACAGATTTTTTCTGGGGATTGGAAACTGTGGGAACCGGGTAAGTTGCCACACGTCAGAAGGATAAGTCCGTGTCCCGATAAGTCTACGCCGTTGTGTGTATAGGCAGCCAACCTACGTAGCGTACAGTGCCGGAAAAGAGCGGGAACTGTTGGGCGAACGTAGCTTGTATGGCGCGGATATATACGAGCCGCGCCAGGCTACGTATAAGCGAGTGGCTACGTATATAATTACGTAGCCCGCTTCGTATGCGACCGCACATCGTCTATGTAGACGATGTGCGAGTTCGTAATTTAATTATTGATACGTCGATCGAAAGATCGACGTATCGCCTGTCGGCGGAGGCCGAGCCTCACAGCGGGACGAATCCCCACAGCACTCCCCCCCCAATTTTTGCGCCACAAAAATGACATCATGCGCAGCAATTGGGGGAATTCAATCGCTGTGTGCCTATCTAAGGTCCCTATCTCCTACTATCTCGTCGTTCCATCTCCCAACTGTGGATGGTGGAAGCTAGTGCCGCGCCCAAACTTCTGTATTGGTTGGTGCGGGCGGCTTGTCGGGCTTTAAATGATTGCCGACTGTTTCTGCCCCTATGGCGGGGAGCACCACATCCACGATCGGAATTGCCTCGGGAGTAGGGGGTGAAACGAGCAGACGAGTTATTTAGTTCTCGTATGGGAGGTATATAAGGAGGGGGTGGCACCATAGCCACAGGAACAGGAATCGGTCTAGGTTCTGGTATATGGAATACTGGAACTTCGACCACCTGTGGAGGAGGGGGAACGATGGGTTCCACGGCCTCTACCAAGGGGACAACCTCCATTGGGATTGCCAATGGCTGTTGTTCCAGCGGTACGTCGTCCAGGATAGGGTCTAGGCGAGGGGTGTCTTGACCCATTTCTCGCAATATACCGCGGACAGTGCTCGGAGGGGGAGAGTAGCCAATTAGGGCATCTTCCTCAGCCTCCTGGAGTTGAGCTAGCTCTCGGGTATGATCGACATTGCAGCGTCGTCGCATCTCATCGGACAGACGCTCTTCAGGCGATTCAACACACCCGAGGTTTGAAGAATTATCGGACATTTTTCGAGAATTCAGGTCGAAAATAAATTCGAAACAAGGGAGACAGGATAGTACAATAAGTACAGGGCTTAAAGATCGCAACACCAAATATAGTGTAAGCAGAAAAATAAAAATACGAAAAAATTTTAGAGAGCAAATTAGACGTTGTCAATCAGAATGCAAAGACACGAATGAAGCTTTGCAAAATATACTTGATCGACTATGGTCGTTTTTTCTCTCGCCTTATCTGTCCGTTTAGCATCCACAAAGATGAGCGTCTTGTCAAGACTAGTAAAATGATACCAAACTCGATGTATTTTGGTATTGTAGTTTTGGCAGAATCGTCAAGTACAGATTTGCAATAATTTGAATAGAATTCATATTATTTTTATTATGTGCGTGGGATTACGCAAACAGGTAAAAACAGTATTGTGTTTTTTTTTTTTTTTTTTGTTTCGTCGTGGCAACGAACTTTGTTTACGCACACAAACATAGTAGTGTGTTTTTGCGAATTCCTTTTTGCACTTTGCTTCGTAGGAATTTCGTCTAAGTTCGTTTGTTTCCGTATTTTATTATTTACCAGCGATTTTTCATGCGCTGATTTTGTTCGGAAACTCGCGAGATGGGTTCAAACCCAGAGTCAGGCGGAAGTCAATTTTTATTTTTCCACGAATTTATTTGTTTTGTTGGGTAATTATTTTAATTTACCTCTAGTTTTTTAGGGTGTTTTTACCAATTTCTACCATAGTTTTTTTCTTTTTATTATTTCTTTGTGCAATACGGGCAGACTTGCGAGTAGGAAGCATGTTTTTAATTTTGTATGAACCTTTAGGCCTACCTTTTTTTCTAAGGATAATAGGCTTTGAAGGATCAAATTCAATTTCCAAAATGTTGTCATCAAATTTGACGGATTTTTTGTTTTTATTTAACTTCGGAGTAACTAATCCTAACTCTTGTGAATTAGACTCAGAATTTTGTTCCATTCTATTTTCGTATTGTGAATTATTTTTGATTTCACTTTTTGTCTGTCCACTATTTGTTTCGACTAACTCGTTATCAATTTGTTGTGAGTCAGTCTTATCAGGCAATGTAGGGTATGGGTCATTATTATGCTTGACCTCTAATTCCTTTTGTCTGATGGTTGCTGTCAGCCTTTCCTTGTCATTGGTAACCAGGAATGCAGGTTTAAGTCTGTCGATTGAGACTTTTTTTTGTTCACCTGCTATCATTATGACGAAATTTTTCTCATCTCGTGATATAACCTGGTATGGGCCGGCATATGGCTTTTCAAATGCACCTTTGAGTCTGTTGTCTCGCACCCACACGTGAGTTGTGGTGGCCAAGTGCTTTGAGATATAGACTTTAGGCTGGCCATGTCGAGCTGCTTGAGTTATGATGCTGTTTGCATCATCTCTGATGTTTTGAATCATCAATTCGGGACTTACATCTTGAGATGTTGTAAAAAAGTCTCCGGGTAAGCGTAGCTCTTCGCCGAGCGCAAGCTGCGCAGCAGAAAATCCTGTATCTGACTGTAGTGCAGATCTGAGTCCTAGTAAGATGGTGGGTAAAATATCAGCCCATCTTTTTGTGTCTGATGCCATGATTGAAGCTTTCAGAGCACGATGCCACCTTTCCACTGCACCATTGGCTTGGGGGTGGTATGCTGTTGTGCGATTGTGTTTTGCACCCAGCTTGGACGCAAGTTCATTGAAAAGTGAACTTTCAAATTGGCGACCTTGGTCTGTAACAATGACTTCAGGTACACCAAAACGGGCGATCCATGTTTCATAGAGTTTTTTAACCACTGTTGGGGCTGACATCTCTTTTAGTGGGATAGCCTCTGTCCATTTGGTTACTCGATCTATGATAGTCAGCAGGTATCTGTTCCCTCGAGATGGTGGTAATGGACCGACCAAATCGATGTGTATTATTTTGAATCGCTCTGTATTTTTAAATTTCTTGAGTGGTGACTTTGTGTGCCTTCCGACCTTAGACTGTTGACAGTTCAGACATTGTCTAGCCCATTGGTTACAGTCGGCTTTCACTTGTGGCCAAACAAATCTTGATGTTACTAAATTAGCAGTACTTTTGGGTCCTGTGTGTGACAAATTGTGCACACTATCGAACGCCATTTTACGATATTGTTTCGGCAGGAATGGCCTATCCTTGCCTGTACTGATATCACATGTTACCAAGATATCTGTACCAGGAATTTTACGTTGCCGCAGCTTCAGATTGGTTTTCTCATTGGTTAAATATTCCTCGAGTTCCAAATCTGTTAACTGATCTCTTGCGATTTCAGCATAAGGCAGCTGGGCAGGGGCAGAGACAGCATTTATTCGACTCAGACAGTCGGCAGGGATATTTAATTCTCCCTTGACGTACCGAATATCAGTTGTGAATTGACTTATTAGGTCTAGCTGTCTCAACCGTCTAGGAGAGACGGGGTCAGTTTTCTGCGTGAAGGCATGTGTGATGGGAAGATGATCGGTATATACCGTGAACGATCGACCCTCAACATGGTGTCTGAAGTGCCTTATTGCAGCATAGACCGCCAGTAATTCCCTATCGTAGGTACTGTAATTCTTTTCAGCTTTGGAAAGCTTTCTAGAGAAGAATGCGAGCGGTTGATTTAAGTCATTTTTCATTTGGTACAATGTCGCACCAATCGCAAAGTCAGAAGCATCGGTTGATATGCATAACGGCAGACTGTCGTCTGGGTGAGCCAATAATGTTGCATTTGCTAGCAGGTTTTTAACACTTTCGAAGGCTTTTTCAGCTTCGGTGTCCCAAACAATAGGAGTTTTATCCCGTTTTTTGTTTGTGGTGCACAATGCAAATAGCTTGCTTTGTTCAGCAGCTGCATTGGGCATGCAACGTCGATAGAAGTTCGCCATCCCCAAGAATCGTCGCATGTCTGCAACCGTTTTAGGTTTTGGGAACTCTAAGATTGACTGCACTCTGGTCTTCGTTGGAGAAATACCTTCGGTCGAGATTGTATACCCGAGAAAATCAATAGTTGCTTGTGCATATTCGCACTTTGCAGGGTTGACAGTAAGGCCGGCAGTGTGTATACGCTGTAATACGGCTCTTACATGTTTCTCGTGTTCCTCCTCACCGCCTTCTGAGCATATGCATATATCATCCAGATATGCATATACAAATGGTAAATCTCTAAACAATCCATTGATAAATCGCTGGAAAGTTTGCGCCGAATTGCGAAGTCCAAATGGCATTCGAAGATATTCGAATAATCCAAACGGGGTGATAACCGCGGTTTTATGGATATCCTGTGTGGCCATTGGTATTTGGTGGAATGCCCAATTTATGTCCATTTTAGTGAACAATGTCTTTCCCCTCATATTCACGTTAAAGTCCATTATATTTGGAACAGGATAACGGTCAGGGATTGTCTGGGCATTTAAGGCATGGTAGTCCCCTACAATTCTCCATTTGCCATTCGCCTTTTTTGTCATATGAATCGGCGAGCTCCAAGAACTATTTGATGGTCGGACTATTCCTTCCTTGATCATTTGATCATATAGTTCTTTAGCTGCATTGAGCCTATCAGGAGCAAGTCTCCTGGCTCTCGCAGTACATGGTTGTCCTTTTGTTTCAATTACATGGACTGTGTCATGTTTATAGGGAGCGTCTCGTTTGAAACATGGCTGGTTTATGCCAGGGAAATGAGAAAAGATTTTCATCAACTTCTCATTGAGTTTGCTGCAGCTATCTATCGCTTCGTCAATTTTGTACATTAGCGATTTGCCTTCCACAAATATACCGGTAGTTGAGTCGATAAGCCTAGAATTTTTCAAATCGACCAACAAGCCAAATTGTGCTAGAAAGTCAGCACCAAGGATCGCATTTGGGACGTCCGCAATCGTGAAGGACCACGTCATGTCACGTCTCAAACCAATGTTCACTTCGCTAGTCTCTAAGCCGTAGGCAGAAATGTTCAGGTCATTTGCTGCACGGAGATAGTATTTCGGAGTTCGTACTTTTTGTGTTTTGCTAGCTGGTATGATACTTAGGTCTGCACCTGTATCTACCAAGTACCTTCTCCTAGTTGTCCTGTCCTTTATGAACAGGCGGCGTGAATATTTTTCCGAGGGGGCATCAGCCGCAGAGAGGGCCCCTCGTTCTAGTTTGATGACTCAGGCCTTTTTACAGCCCACCAGGCACATTCTGGTGTGCATTTAGTGGCTTTCTCATCAAATAGATTGTGGTAGTAGCACCACTTATTGTTGTATGGTTTTCGGTTGGGACTTTTAGATTTTGAGCGAGGGGGAGTTCCTCTTGGGCTACGACCCCTTCTTTCTGAATTATTGTTAGGCTTTCGGTCTCTGGACCTAGATTGCCTATTATTATTTCTATAATCGCGTTTTTTCGAGTTATTATTTTGATTTGAGTTCGTTTTTCTTAAGTTTCTATTTTCATTTTTTAATTCGCGAAAGTTTTTATTTAGCTGGGCTATTTGTGCTCTCAGCTCATTAGTCTCAACCTCTGATGATAAGGCAGCTACAGAAGGTCGGTTGACACTGGCCTGTAGGGCATCATCAGCAATCTTGGCTAGATATTCCAGTCTTTCTACATTTTCTGCACGATTTGCACCAAGTGTGTATATTAATTGTGACACACTGGTGGGTAATTGCTTACAAAATTGATTTGCAATTACCATTGGTGTAACCATTTTGCCACCAGTCTTGATTAATTTGGCCATGAATACTGAAGGTTTTTCATCTCCAAGTTTCATGCCACCCATGACTTGGTTGATGGCTTCATCATCGGTTTTACCATAAATGTTTCGGATTTTATTACAGAACCACTCATATTTATTGACTACATCATTCGGACATTCCATTATATTTGGAACAGTCCTCATTATTTCAGCTGGCATATCTCCACAGATGTGTTCATATCTGAGTTCATCTGGGAGTTTTTCTTTTTTGAATTTGCCTTCTAGTAATGATAACCAGACATCTACTTCCCTTGGGAGGAACTCTGGTACTTTTATTTTAATTTTTCTTGCATCAAAATTTGCATTCGGAGCTCTGTTCTGCTCTCGAATTTCCATGAATCGCATGAACTGGTTGAAAATATCTAAATTTTCTTGACCAACGGGATGACCAGCAGGTAGCTGAACCGGAGGTTGTTCATGCTGTAGTCTGAGTTGTTCTAACTCTTGATGGAGCCTTTCATTTTCAGCTTGCGTCTGTTGTTGTAGGCGCAAAGCTTCTGCAGCTTGTTGGGCTGCTAACCTAGCTCTATCCTCAAGAGATTCCATCCTATTTTGCGGATTTGCAGAGTTTACTGACTGGCCAAGAGTATTTGCGTTGCAACCTAAGATTTGTGGTTCAGCAACAAAACTAGAAGTTTCAGCTAAAACGGAATCTGCAGGAAGTATTTTACCACTTCTTAATTTGCGAACTGCTATTTCCTCTTGTGAGATATTAATTTCTAACAATTGTGCTTGAGTTCTTCTAGCTTTCCTATCTGTATCAGATGTGGATACAATAGGTTGGAGGTTAGCTGCAGAGGCAGGAGGGGTGAGAGGATGATTCTCACTTGGGTCCTCCAGTGCTGTTTATCCCTGCCCAGTCCTTAATAGACTGGCAAATATATTTCTCAGGGGGGTAAAATTCCACTAACAGACTTTTAATTTGGGAGTGATCACTAGCAAATTGCATAAACTAGATCACTACCAACAACATAAAACGACTCCAGAGAATGGTTGTAAGATTTTTCAACCACCACAACAGTAATATTTACGTTTAGCCTCACCTCATTTAAAGCGCTGCTAGCGCCAGCGCTTCTAGCGCCCGGAGGGAGTAATAGCGCTGCTAGCGCCTTAAGGGGTCCAAAGACCTCTTATACCTCAAGACTTACCAAAGTCGAGACTTACCTAATCACGTCGGGGTCACCAGTGTGTGGGAACCGGGTAAGTTGCCACACGTCAGAAGGATAAGTCCGTGTCCCGATAAGTCTACGCCGTTGTGTGTATAGGCAGCCAACCTACGTAGCGTACAGTGCCGGAAAAGAGCGGGAACTGTTGGGCGAACGTAGCTTGTATGGCGCGGATATATACGAGCCGCGCCAGGCTACGTATAAGCGAGTGGCTACGTATATAATTACGTAGCCCGCTTCGTATGCGACCGCACATCGTCTATGTAGACGATGTGCGAGTTCGTAATTTAATTATTGATACGTCGATCGAAAGATCGACGTATCGCCTGTCGGCGGAGGCCGAGCCTCACAGCGGGACGAATCCCCACAGAAACTATCCAATTTGGTTATCATCGAGTATTATAAAACAAGAAAACCACGAATGTAGTGTGAAATAAAATCTAGAAAAACTATAATCTCTTACTAAAAATCAGTGCCAAATTTCACACCTGAATTCTAGATGAAAATACCAGTGTTGTGGAAATTCTCATTACATTCAATAATTAGTTCCACATAATTAGTCAGATAAGTATGGTGGGAAAATTAGGATTTTCGATAATCTTCTCAATCAGGAGAAATGTATCTGGAAATTACAAATTACAAATAATGAAACTTTTCTCAAATCCAGTTCTGTGAAAGTTCTTACTAAGTTTTTTATTCTTGACCCAGGAACATCGGTATGCTAAATCCAATCTGTACGTTGTGTTCTACTGTGATTACTGTCTATGATAGTATGGAACAAAGTTTAGAAATGGATTTTGTCCAATCTGGATGGATTACAGAGAAGCAAATACGGATTTTCAAGTTATTTTCAAATTTTCTTACTTTTTTTAAAGCAGTTGGTAATTCATTTATTTCATGTACGGTGTTATATACCCATGAGATAAATATAATATTCTAAGGGAAACCCTGGACAACATCTGATGATTCCAGAAATGGAGGTTTTTGATCACATAAAATTTTAAAGATTAGCGTATTTCCGGGCCCGTTTCATCATATAGATGGGGTGTTGAAGGCTGAAGATTTAGTCCTTATATTAGTACAACTAAGTATGTGAAATGAGTTAAGACTGGTAGGTATTCAATATTTTATCGCATGCATCGTATTTGGGTGATATTGAATCTATAGCGTCATCAGAACAGAAACTAGTAGAAATTTTATTGAAATGTACTTACGTCGAATTAGTTTGGGCCGTGTTTGTCCGCATGTTTGTCACTGCATTCTTTCCTTCTCCCATTTCGACACTTCGTACTTTGCTCCTCCCACCCTTCTCTCGTTTCTCTTTTAGTCGATTAAAAAATGAAAATTTTCGGACAAAACAGCGTGACACGTTTTCACGATGACCAAGTCTGAGATTTGTTTCGGACACTGCGTCGCGTTGAAAATGGCAACTAAAACTCGTCCCCAAAAATGATTCAGCGCATAAAAAATGGGCTGCGAATAAAAAAGAAAGGTCTGTAAAAAGAGGCGAGAAGAGAAAAGAATAGGAAGAGGAATGCGAACAAAAGGCAAAGCTGTTGACTCGTATTAGTCGTTGCGCATCTTATCTTTCAGTGTCGTCTTATCAGTACTGAATGTGACAAAATTTGTTCGAGTCAGTAATACATAATATGTGCGGTGTGAAATAGGTAGGTATAGGTGTGCAGTATAGGTGGGTGTATGCATGCGTTTATGTGGGTAGGTACGATGAGGGCTGCATCGGGACTCGAACAGTCGGCGACCCGACAACCCGAAGGTAAAATTTTGGACTACGTTTTACTTAGGGGCACTAGTTACGAATTGCCCAACTTGGAACAGTACGTAATGTGTTTGCCCCAATTTCGGGGAGGGCGGTAGATTAATGTTTCAGCCCCTAACCCGAATGTGGGGCCCAGCGTGTATTTGTTGTCCATTTTACACGATTATTCCGGCTGACAGGCAGGCGGGTTGGCGGGTTCTCAGACAAATTTTATGTTCATTTTAAATCATTTTCCTTACAAAAGGGGTATTAAGGCCAAAAAAGAGCGGATTACAAATATGTTTTCAGATATTATCAAGTGATTTATCGCGGGATACGTTTTTTGAGGCAATAAATTCGAATATAGGGTCTTATTTTCGAGGGAATCAATTGTTCGTCGCTTTGGGGCCACAAAAGAGGGGTTACAAAAATGTTTTCAATCATTATCCTGCGATATATCGTGCGATACTTTTTTTGGGGCGCTAAAATCGAATTTCGGGTCCAATTTTCAATCGAATTTATTTTTCGCCCTTTTCAGGCCTCAAAACAGGGGTCCAGAAAATGTTTTCAGGTATTGTTGAGTGATACATCGTAGCATACATTTATTTTGGCACTTTTTTAGAAAATTATTATTTTTTGTACCCCTTTTTACGTTTAGTCCATGTGGAATACCTTGTTGTAAGAGATATTCTCACCAGAAGGAAATTCAACAGAATTTAAGCGTGTTCAGCCACTTTGTACACAAGTACGGGTAAGCCAGAACCAGACCAAACACTGGAAATTTTAGAGCCGATTCGGGTGGTTTATATACGGCTTATTTACACGCACACAAACACACGCACGTAAGAGAATATGTACGTTGGTGAGAACGGCCAGGTTGCATCATCCCCTATCGAGATAAGAGATGGCTGGCCGGTTCGTGTACGAATCGTGACATCATCTTATTGTGTCACAATTCGGTACTCGTACATTATCTGCAAGTACATACAGGTAATTACAATCGAACGAGTTTTGTGTGTTTAACGTCACAAGGACGATTATTTGCCTGCCCTTTGGGGCGGCGACTGTCGTCGAGGGGTCCGAGCCACTTTACCTCATACCAGTGAGTCCCCACAGTCCATTTCCAGGCGTAATTTTGATCAGATGTTTTCAAAATTTGAAATATGTATACTGCAGGAAAGAAAATGTCAAATTATTTCTAAAATTGTGCTTTTTAGAACTCGGAATAATTTTTCATTTCACAAAAAAATAATGGTTTTTGACACATTCATAAAATATTTTGAAAACGCTGTACTTTAAACGTAACAGGTCCAAATGTTTAACTTTTAATGAAAACTTTCCAACTTCATTAAAGCTCTTATAGTTCGAGTTTTCACTTACCTAACACTGAACCGAAACCATTAATAGGGAATAAGAACTCTAACTTCGAAATGAACACTAGGTTCCCAACTGAAACTTTCGAACTCAATTAAAGTTCTCAGCGAATAGAGATTTTGAAACGAAACTTCGCGTAACCATCTAAAAATCGACACCAACATGAGGTAGAAATTTTTTAAAATTCTGTCGAGTTTGAGAAGCGTGATGCTGCGACAAAAGAAAGTAACTTCAATTTCTATTGTGAAAGAAGAAAAGAAAAGAAAAGAAAAGAAAAGAAAAGAAAAGAAGATATTTTATAAGCATATAATATGTAATGCCCAAATTTTGTGTTCACCCTTTCGCGAGAATTACGAAAGAAATTGGACTGAAATTTTCACGAAAGGTAGTCACTATATGGGACCAGGTCTGATAAGAATTTAGTGCTTTTTGATTCAGTAGTTTTTGAGAAAACTGGAAAAACGACTTACCCGAAAAGTGATTTATCGAGGATTTTCAGAAAACGACTAAGGGATCAGGTTGAAATTTTCACGATGGATCGTTCTCATGTCGGTGCAAGTCTGATAGGAGTTGAGTGCGTATTGATTTAGTAGTTTTTGAAATAACTGGAAAAGAAAAAATTGCTGGAAAATTGGTATTTAACGATAAAACATAGATAGATCGATATTTTTACTAAAGAAATCGATTACTACTAATAGTTTTTCGTAATTTTTTAACCCGAAACTAGCAATGAAAAATCTATTTGATCGATATGTTTGTTAGATACCGATATTTATCGATAGTTTTTTGAAATATTATGTAAGTATTTGGAAATATAGAATTCTGGTTTGGTTTTTGAATTATCGACGAAAATTGGCAGGCTGGGTTTGCTAGCTAAGTATTGCTGCGCTAGAATTTTTCGCCCAGTCAGTCTTCGGACAAATGAGGTTCGGATTGGGATATTGCTTTTGGCTAGAATTTTATTTCGGAACGAATACCTGTTACCCGAAGTGATCGCTGTTCGTTCGAACAACATTTTCAAACCCAATCTGAAATTTTTGTAAATCCGGGTTGACTGACCCGTAATTTCGTGTTTTTTTTTTTGGGCCAAACCTGTTTGATGCAGATCTTCGGTAGGTTACTGATTTGCATCCTTTTTGTGTGGAAACTTCGTGAAAAATAGCTGTCACCGAGTGAAATTCGCGATAATGAACAGGTGTGCTTGTAACGCAGACGTCGACATTGAGTCAATGTTAATGGCACTTGGGCCGATCAAGTACCAACATGGTTTGGGTCCGAATTCGTTCGAGTATTTCATTACGTATTCGATGAACTGCATAAAAATGTTCACTAGACCTCGTTTACTGTACGATGTTTCTGGGTGGTCGCACGCCACCCCAAAACAGCAGCCAGGAAATCATAAAGAATCCCACAGCTTCGCCACTTTACATCGCAAAGCTTGACGCGTGTCAAAACTATAAAAGAATCAACACTGCAGTCCATTTTTGCATGCGACAAGAGAGCAAGGTTAGCGCCCGGGTTTTGTTTTAACTTTTCGCAACCGTATGTTCTTATTTTACTAACTGCGCATCTCGCACATCGAAACAAGCTATAATGCATATTATTATGGTGAAAATAGCTGACAGTCTTGACACCACGGTACCTACAAATACCAGCCTGCATTATGAAACAAAGTAGATACGCAGTAGCTTTACCTAATTACATACCTACCAACTGCATCATTTTATTTTGCCGACAGTAATTTCATTCGAGTTAGCTACAGACGAAAACCCCATGAAACAAAATTAAACATGGTAGTCTACTTACTTAATATTTTTAATGGAGTCATTTCTCTGGATCATCGTACAAATGAAGTACCTATGTAGCTAACTAATTTTTAACAATAGCGTAGTACTGAAACATATTTTTGAAGGGGTTTCAGGTGAAAATGCCGATTACTGGGCCACGTATCCAAAGAAATTGCCGACTATGAAGAGAAATACAACAAATTTGATGTAATTTGTAAACTGTTTTGCAGATATTAGGAGGATTTCAGCCCCCCCCGAACTCCCCCTTCGGTACACCTTTGATTTTAAATTTACTCTCATCCTTGTGAAATACATTAATTGTAGTGGCTTTTAAGATTTTAGGCTACTTGACCACAAAAGTTGAAAAGCTCTCACAGTCTTTTCTGGTGACATCTGTAGTGGGTAGAAGCTTATAATTAGTGGTTTAAGGTCCAGCGAACCATATAAAGTTGGTTGGAGTCACACGCCTCGTAATTCACAATTGCATTGCCACAACACCAGTATCCCCACATTGCCCTATTAGGTGCGCAGTGGGGGAGTCCAGTGCGTAGGCTATGTGCGGGACCCTATGGACGGAGCTACGACAAGATCTACTTAAAAAGCCATAGTTTTCCAATTTTCTCCAACAAGATCAATTTCTATTATGTAATTATTATTGGCATACCTATCTACCGTATTTTCGTAGTCATGCATTGTTTCATTCGTTGAAACGGAATTTGATCTGTTATGTGTTAATACTTTTCCGTTATTTGTACCTATTTGACATCAAATTCAGTCGATTACTTTTTGGTTATTTTGAAAGTACTTAACTATAATAGTTACGTAAAAACGAAGAAAAGATTTCATTTTTGAATTCATTTCTATATTTGGCTTTTCCTCGACGAAGTGCTGCATAATTTTTTGAATTGCAATTCTATAGTTGTATTTATTTGTAGGTAGTCTACATTTCAAAATGATACTGCTGTAAACTCTGCCGAATTATAACATTAACCAATAAACTTTGTTCTATACGTCATCTGCTGCTGATACATTTGAAAAAACTAAAAAAAAAAAAGTGTAACTTCATTATGAAGGTTTCAAAATACTACTTAGTTCTCGGTAATTATGTGTCACAAATGAAGAATAATTATTCCTAGACGTCCCGTATTTTTAGGTTTGATAAAACGTAAATCAGCTAAAAATATTAGCTCTCATTAAAACTGAAACGAATCGATTGAAAACCTTTCAGCTCTTTTTATTTTTTTATTTTTTTATTTTTTTATTTTTTCTTTCCTTCATCGCAGAAATACGGTTGTTTACCCAAATTGTGTGCAAACGGGGTATTAAAATTGACTTCACCGAAGCCTTAAGTGTGGGGATGATGAAAATTTTCAGTTTCATGACAAAGGAAAACTATCGACACCATTTTTCCATTTTACGTTGAAATACCGAAACAGACTGAAATGCAGTGAATGTTGCCAATCAGCCCCGAATGTCAACATACCTCCACTGTATTAGTGTACGTCCAAAAAGTCCCCATACTGCAGCTACAGTGCAGCGTGACATCATCATAGAGGGTGGAGCTAGGCTGCTACAAGGTGGGGAAATCATCGAACCCCTAACACAAACTTACACCATCATGGCTCAGCGGGTGTGTGAGCCAGTGAAGGTGCGCTGGTCACTCACATTGAGGGTCACCACTTCTGCAGGTTGCTGGTGTGCGGAATCAAACCAGCAACCTACACATTTAAAAGTGATGACAAACTCCGCACGGCTATGCCATTTCTGACCAATAGAGGATAGTATGCAGCAATATATATACGACAGTTCACGTCCCCACAGTTTCTCTTCTGTTGTTAATTCTGTCGCGTTTGCGTCATAACTAAATAATACTAATTATTTTCTATTTTATTGTTGAAAAATAGGCAAGTAATTTTAATTGGTCGGTCCCATTCGAGTGCAATTGGTAATTATAACTCCGTTTGATAGAACCACGCCAGCCTATACCAGAAGGGCTATTCCACAAATATTGGAGTGATACTTGGCACTACGTGACGTAACATTCTTATATATTTTGCGGAATCCCTCTACTGGTGTAGGTTGGTGTAAATTGGCGTGGTCCTATCAAACAGAGCTCATTGTCCATTGAATAACTGTTATCAACTGTTTATTGTGGATATTTCTACTATATATTTACGCATATTGTGATGTCCGAGAACATCACAATTACAGGTGGGGCTAGGTATACTAGGACCAGAGTTTAGTAGGACAAAACAAAAAAATAAATAAAACATTGGCAGAAAAAGGTACCAAAATCAGCAAAAAGAATCCCTAATAAAAACGAAGAAAACATCCCACATGTAAGGAGGCTAAATATTTACAGTTATGGTTCAACCCCACAAACTCCCTAGTATACAAAATTTGTCACCCGTTGAAATATACCCTACAATAGGTTCATAGCAAGATACTAGACAAGACCCCTACTCCACATTACAGAAGATAATTGTAATATATTACTCGTTGGCCGACAGGAAAATAAAAGCCTTGTTACTGCAAAACTCTGTTTATTACAAGTTAACTCCTCATTGAGAACATGGCGTATCTCCAGACGAATGACAGCAACCAAATCCAAATCCAGCAAATTGATTATGAATGGAAGATGGCAAGCTCCAGTAGACATTTTTCAGGATCGTGAATGTATCAAAAAGGATTATTCTCCTGTGAGAACTGTAATTGCATTAATTATAATCCGGAAGAAAAAACGTGTCTTCTCTCATTTTTGAGAGGAAGAACAAGTAATTTACTTCATGGTCTTTGACTGACTGATTTGTCTTCTAAAAATCAACATTGAAGACGAATCAAGAATGAAAAGGAACAAACCTACGGAGAAAACTTAACTGGAACTTGGTTGCTGTTATTCGTGTGTGATTACAAAGTAACAGTATATTAAAAAAACAGAGTGGGGAATAATAAAATATAAAAAAAAGTAGATGCCGTTTTATCTAGGCTGCGGACAATACAAATCGTGATAATATGGAGAGAGATGCCAAAATATAATAGGTTTAGGAATAAATGAAGACGGTGAAATGTAATGTGTGGGGGAAACTAGGGCAGATAGGACATAGATAACTAAAATTGTTGCTGTATAGTTCCAAATTATCCTAAAATACCACAAATTGGCTCGTTATAATTGGAAAACTATCTAGTTTATTTCTACTGAGAAGAAGAAATTAAGCTTGGTAATTATTTAAGATATGATAAAAAAATTGGAAAAATTTATTTTGTCCTCTTTGCCCTATACCTAGGGTAAGAAGGTCCACCCCATAGGGGCAAAGAGGACATATAAAAATGTTAGGATGAAAATTCAAAAATTAAATGAAATTTTATTTTTAATATCAAAAATTATATGACGCGACACATATTACACACAAAAAAACCAATTCCATCAAAATCAGAACAAAGTTCATGCGCCTAGTTACTACAAATATTACACTGAATCCACTTTTTGCAGCTTTTTAATTTTACAAAAGTGCCTGTGCAAAAAACACATTCAGCATCCTCTTCTGCAGGCTTAGTTGGAGGAAATTAAGGTGGTTTGGGATATATGAATGTCAGCTTCCACCTCGATGAATTCTTATTCTCCGATTCAATTTTTTGTTTTGGTTTGTCAAACTGAGAATATGTTTCACCAGTATCTCTTCTTCCATTTCATTAAAAACTGCCTTGAATTGGCCAAATTAAGGATCATTTTTTGCATTTTGCACATTATGAATTCGTCACAGAAGACAGGTTCATGGAATCTCATATTTCAGTGCTATGGATCAAACAGAAGCACCCTTGTAAATCTCTTGCTAGGCTTTCTGAACATCTTCATGCGTCCAAGAAGGAGTGCCTCTCTTCTTTTTATAGGTACGAACTATTTTGGAAACTTCAAAATATAAGCAAGGAGCAATTAAAAACTGAAATATCAATATATTTTTTCATAAGGGGCAAACAGAACCACCCGGTCCTATCTGCCTCAAAGAATCACTTCTGAGAAAAGTTGAAGCCGATAATTTAATTTTCATCTGAATGATGGCCCAATTAGTTAAAAATGTTCAGAAGAGATTCTTTTTCACAAAAATAATAACCTATTTTCCATTAATTAGTCTATATTTACTCACTGGCTCGAGATTCATCGGATAAAATTAGATCTGGAAAGCGCAATTTCTTTCTTTCTGATGAAGAGGATTCAATGTTACCATCAGAAATTTTTCTTTTTTTGAAAATGTGATGAGTTGCCAGTGTGGCCACTTCACAGAACTCAACTTTTTTTAAATTATTCATTGGTTGGGGGAAAAAATGACTGGACCCCTATGCCCCGGGTGTCACGATGGTCTCGGTCTCCCCTATAGTGTAAGGAAAAAATATAATATGAGCTGAAAAAAAGTATGACGATTAATTCTGTATTTCTCCTAGTTTGGACGTCTCAATATATATGTTGCAGTCAATTATGTAAATCATGTTTTTAGAAAAATTCATAGGCAAAAGAGAAAAAGCTGGCGAAAAGACTTGATGTCCTTCATTGACATGAATTTGATGTAAATGCATGAACAAAATCAATTAAAAATGTAAATTCTTTTGAGAGTTGGAGAATTATGGAATTAAGTTTTTGACTTGTTTTTGTTTAGTTATTCTCATAAATAACTTGGGCAAAAACGTGAATCAGTCAATTTTGAAAACGGCTAAATTTACAAAAATAACCGGGCAAAAATTAAAATGCGCTTTTTCTTATAATTTTATCATTTTTGACTGAAAAGAATTAAGTGATCATCGATAAGTGAAATATTTTAGTAATTTTTGTAAATTCCTTGTAAAAAACAAAAATACCTGGGATATGCATTTTAGGCAATGAGGTAAGGGCAAAAAAAATTTATAACATTCTTTTTGTTTTCTGTGAGTAATTATTAAAAGAAACATTATGGCCTTTAATTCGGTTAAATACACGGAGTACCTATTCACTGAGATGTTGTACTATGAACTTGGAATATTCATACTGCTTTCTTCAACTGACATCATATCAGCTAGAGGGGGGACATTCCTAATTTGTCTTTTGTCTTCAACTGAACATGACCAGAATTTGAAAACCATCCTAGTTTGTCTTCAAGGTAGATCAAGTTGAAGTGAATCTACATCTACAGATGGTACACTTATAAATTGCCTATGCGAGGACTTTAATGTACGACTTGAGACTTGGACCTGTGACTATCCGCCTACACAAGAAGGACTGCTTGTAAAAACAAATCTAGTACCGGGTATTGTCAGAACAAGAGTGAATTAAAATTAGGATTTGTCTTTACAAGTTAGCTCTTCTTGTTGGCAAGATTTCCCCACTTATTGTCTGCTTAATTGCCTTCAGACATGCGATGTCGATAATACATAAAAAGCGAGAGAAATTAATATATATGCAACTAATAAAATGAAGGATAGAAAATATACATGTCAACATATAATAGGCAAAGTGCACGTGTATAAATGATAAAGCATAATAAAATAAAATACAATATTACTGCAAACCGTAAGCAAAGCGTGGAGAAGCATTGATAAGCCAGATAAAGTTGGCTGCATGCATGTCATTCAATGTTTTTTTTTTTTATTGAATTTAGATTCGTCTTCATTCATCTCTTTCGATGGGTTTTTACTTTCTATTGAATTTGTATTCGTCTGCATTTACATCATGGCACCAGTCTGTCGGATCAAACCAAATTATTTGTTGAAAAATGTTGAATTATGAATGTGTCGATACTGTAATAAAATGTATTAAGATTGTCTGAAAAAGAATCGAATTTTATTACTGTCATCATGTCTTCATTTGACTGCAATTTTGAATTCGGACATTATATTGTCTGAGTTCGTATTTTACTTCTGAAAATATGTCTTCATACTGTGACATCATTCTGAATTCAAAATAATTTTTATTTTGAGTCCAAAATTCTCAGACTTCTCAACACACATACATAAAATGTAGAATATCTCTTATGCAGGTTTTTTTTTTTTTTAAATCGTTAATGGAATGAGGGGAATGAGTGTCCAAAAATTGTTGTCTCAACCTTGTAATTTGGAAAAAATTTGAATTTTTAAACTCTTATGGTTATTTAATATTTCAGATAGCCAATTGAAACATATGACTTTTTTTTTGTGTTTTCAATTGGTACTTGTAAAAATAATTGGAATAAAATTTTTCTAAAAAATAAGCCCATGGAAATTCACAATTTTCAAAATTTTCAACCTTGTAACCCCTTCAATTCAATGAACATTAAAATGCGTTTGTAACTTTTTTGTTGGATTGGATGAATATTACCTCTCCCTGAAGTTTGACAGTTGATGTACGACTCAAAATTGATGCCTTCCAATGTTTTCCACTGGTCACATCCCTAGATCCCGCCATTGCGCTGAATGCAATATTGTGACATACAAGAACATCAATATTACAAATAGGGCTAAATATATTTGGACCAAGAAAAACAGAGGACAATTGAAAAAGAACAAAAAGAGGTAAAAAATTCTCCCTAATAAAAACAAAGAAAATCTCATATGTAAGGAGGATAAATATATATGGTCATGGTACAATCCACAGACTCCCTAATGAATGAAACATGTTATCTGCTGAAGTATACCCTATAGCAGGTTCATAGCGAGGCACTGAACAAGATCCCTACTCCACATTATACAAATTAATCATAGGGCAGGATCTGTGAGAAAGCATCGATCCTGAGTTACCGTAGGTAACAAATATGTACGTAACATTAATTTTTCTGCATACTATGTACATATATAAATACTTTTTGTACATATGTATAATTATGTAGGTATATACAGATAAGTATATGTATCTAGTACCTATATAATATATATAATATTATGATTGTATATTTCCACTTTTTACCCATTTTGTCAATTTTCTGAACCTGTGGAGCTTCCGATTTTTGACCTGTATTAATTAAACTTGGTATAGTGTTGGAACATTTTGTGGGCTACATATTGGTGTTGAATTGTTGAAATTTATCCAGTAGCTTCGGCAGGAGGGGCTTCCAAAGTTTTGCAAACCCACCTTATTGTCATATTAATAACTCTCTTCTTGATTAAAAAAGTTCTCGGATATTAAGAGCAAAAACCTTTTCACCAAGTTTCCATTCTTCTTGTACTTGTGCTTGTGGCCAGTAACAAGTAACATTGAAATAAAAATCATCGCTGCCTTCACTTGATTGTTGCCGTTAGTAGAGACTGAATTTCTTTACGATTAAATGAATTTCATTCCTAATTTGTTTTTCAATAATTTGAAGCAGGTGCCGCTTTTTTTCGATTTTTTGTCGCTGAAAAATTTGCACGAGAAAGACGAAGAAGAAAAATTCTAGCGCAGCAAGCCTCGCTGGAAAACGTCGGTTTCGAGAAAAAAGCATTACAAATCTTGATGGTCATATTAAATGTCTTTAAGTTCATATGCGTAATTTGTATGTTATGATTGTATGAACTTCGTTAGGTGCTGAGTAAATATTAAACAATGTGAAATTTAAAAGAATTATTTATTCTTGAAATGAAAATTTGATTAAGATGATGTGACGTCCGAAAAAGTCACACAACAATGAGAACAAAACCAACAGAAAGGCAAAAACGAAAAGGTTAAGATACGTGTATGGCCAAGTGTGGGGAAATATATTTTTGAGAAAAAAGGGAAGAACATTATAACCAACAAAGCACCTAAGGAATCAGCAAAACCAACCACCACCTCCTCCCACCATAGGCTTATTTGTTTAGGCTAACCTTTCGACTCCAGATTCCCAGTGAAATAAATAAATAAAACAAGAAGCATATAAAAAGAGTTTATAATATTGAAAATCAGTCCACATGTGCGGCAGTGGCCTTGAAACATTGCGATCCTCTGAGGTTGTGTTCCAGCACCAGTTCCAAGATGATCTGGTTCAGGAATCTTGGCTGAATTGAAATATTCGGATTCAATTTGTAAAAGTTGATAAACGCAACACAAACTACAATTTTAAGCAACTGCTCAACTTTGCTCTTCCTGGTTGGAGATGTAGTAGCATACGGATTGATGGCTTAAAAGGCCTTGGAAAAGTTAATTTTGATTAATTTTTCGAAAACATGCCACCATAGATCGATTTAATCAGATCAGTTAAGGTGGAAATGATATTAACAGGCACTGTAACGTAGGCTGACGTATCGGATGCCTCAGCTAGGTGAAAAAGTGGCGAGTGAAATTGTGTCACAAATTCAAACTCAAATTGGTTAAACTGCATGAAATTTAGGTAACAGAGGTATTTTTTTAAGTATGGAATTCACGGAATTATCGATTTCATTAAATGTTGCGAACAATTTTGAGTGAAAATGGGTAAGAAATTTGAACTGATAGTAAGATTTTAGAAGAGATGAATTTGAAAAGAAAACTTCTACGTATCATCGATCGAAGTGGTACGTACAGATTGTTATCTGTATCCCATTTCCGCAAATCGCATCTTTTCCCACATCACATCATATAATACAACCAGTAACCTGAAACAAATTCAGAAAGCTATTGGTCACCTCAAGAAATCATTAGAATTTAATCAGCGAATAGGCGACAGGCTATGTGGTGAAAAAGCGGGTGAGCAAACTGCAGTTTGAAGTTAAAAAGACATAAATTCAAACCAGGCTACATATGGCGGAGCGAATACACATAAATGAGCAGAGCAAAGTATAAAATAAAAACAACAAAAGTAAGCAATGAGTTAATAGAAGAAAAAAAAAGCTCTAAAACTCTGGCGCAGCGAGCCTCGCTAGAAAAAGTCGGTTTTCGAGAAAAAGAATTATGAATTTTGATCTGTAAGTTTATGTGCGTTAATGATATGTTAGGATGTATAAAATGTATTAGCTGCTGACAAAATATAAGACGATGTGAAATATAAAAACATTTTTTCTCGAAAAAATGAAGAATAAATGAATACGATGAAGTATGGTACATCATCATATTATAATTTAAAATGAAACGGAAGAAATATAATAAAGTTATGGAAAAAAAGAAAAAAAAAGGAAACACGAGTCTGCGGTTAATTTTTGTAAGACGAAAAGTTCATGCAAATTAAAAAAAAAAAGGGAAAAAAACCTTTACCGGAAGTACCGTCTGGTCGATCCGTACCAAAATTCGTAAAAGGCTAAAATAAATTTTAATGAATATTGTGGGGTTCACCCGCACCCGCCAAGATAGGCTCGGCCTATACACACGACGACGAGGCGCGGGCATAATAAATACGCACGAACCGCCGATCGAACTCACATCAATCGGCAGGTAAAACGCGGCACTCGCTCACGATGTAGCGAGTGACCGATGGCGTACGGCGAGTAGCGCGGGCCTACGTGAACACACGTACGCGCGCACTCACCGATACGCCGCCTAACTGCCCGCGTATATACACACGTCGTCGTGTCCGCTAAATGCCAGCGTGTATAAGGACTCTGCTCTCCGTACGTACCTTATACGGACATGCAATAGGGTGTACATTTGTACACCCCAATATCTTCTGGTGGGAAACTCCCATTCCCACAAATATTTATTTCAAATTTCGTACAGATGGTTCCAAAATTCCACATTTTATGACCAATATAAAAATGAAAATAGGGCTACCGGAAGAACCGTCAGGCCGATCCTTACCAAAATCAGTAGCTCTGGACCCTGGCTCAGTATAAATGTACGTACCAAATTTCGTGATTATCTGATGAAAATTGCGACCTGCACCGTGGGAACAAGAAATGAACTTATATCTATCCATCTCTATATATATATATATTTATGAATTTGAGTTAATTTTTAAATTTTCTTGAAATCGTGAGACGAAAAACGGACTCATCCCCAACCCCGGAGGCTAATACCTCTCCAAGCGTAATAAGTAGATTTTCTAAAGAAAACGTACTTTAAAAGGCGGCCAAAACAATCTGTTCTCCATTGATTCGAATTTAATGTAAGAGCGTAGCCAAAGTCAGTCATAAATGTATATGTTTTTGCGAGTAAGGGAATTATTGGGTTAACATTTTTGACTGGTTTTTGTTATTTACATAAATGACTATGTAAAAACATGAATCAGTCAATATTGAAAATGGGTGAATTAACGAAAATAACTGGGCATAGACGAAAATACCTGCAAATGCACTGTTTTTGAAATGTTATTCTTTTTTGACTGACAACCTTTTTTAGGTGTTATCGATAGTAACTGCAAAATTTTAGTTATTTTTGGAAAATATCCGGTGAAATTGAAGAAAAAAAATTACAGCTGGGATATGTAACTTAGGCAGTTTTATAAATGCCTAGTCAAAAACGTAAATGGTGGGATAGTCATCGGAAAATATTTTTAATTTTGAAAAAACAATCCACGACTACCAACCCTTTCTCGAATAAAATGACACGTGAAATATGCGTGGAAATAGTAGAAACGAATTCGTGATTATCTGAATATTATCACTACCTATAGGTAGAGGTGTGACAGATTAATAGGCCTTATCTGTAAAAGAAAGATTGGTGGCGCAAAGTATTAGTAAGAAATAGTGGCCATGTACCCGTAATCGTACGCACTTTATTAAATATATTAATTTACAAAATTCATTATTACCGTTCGTATTTACGTAGAAGTATAACCATCGCATCGTTTTTTTTTGGTAAATTGTTTTTCAGCAAGTTCGTATATTTGACTAGGCATTTTTCTTTAATAAAAAGAGAATTAACGCAGTTATTTATGTAAATAACTGACGAATTTCAGGATATTTGCTAATTATTTTCAAAGATAAAATATGCACCTACGTAATCGACTAAATAATTTCAGTCAGACACGATGATTTAGTGAATTAATCGCATTTGCCGGCTTTTATACGTATTTGCCTACGAATTAATGTAAAATTTAGGTGTTGTAAATATAATCAAATATCGATTTTTATTGGGTTATGAAGACGTTAATTCGATAAATGACAAGCGATCAAAATAAAAATTAACGTTTTCATCTGAATTAATCAGGCGAATATACGAAATGGGAACGTGAAGTCTTTTTTCCGCCATTTTCCCATTTCACCGAAAATTCGTGAATTATTTTGATTTTTTATTTCGGCTGAGACATTATACCTGTATGGTATATATGTATCGCTCAAATTTTGTATTCGCAGTTTTGAGAAAACTATGAAAGGGATAGCCCTGAAATTTTCGTGAAAAGTAGTCCTCGTATAAGACCAATTCTGATAATAATTTGATGCCTATTTGGTGAGTAGTTTTCTAAAAAATTCCTGGAAAAATAGTTTTTCCACGATTTTGGAATACGTACAATTTTTCCGATAATTTTTTGAATTGTGAAATTCTGTTTTCATTGCAGTAGAATTTATATGATTTTGAATTGTGGATGAATTGGGAAACTGCGTGTTTGAGGAAAGTTCTGCTGAAATATAGTTTTTTTGGGTCTTACTTTTAGTTTCGACCTTTTAAAGCGTAATTGAATGGTGAACAGATTTCTTAGACTATTTTAACGAAGGCTATGCCACGAGGATACCTTCTAGCCTTGAGATGGGTCTGTTTTCTTTATCGAATGATTGAGATTGATTGTCTGTATACAATTACCGTTAATTCGTTTCTTGATGAATTATTTTCGAAGCCACGTTGGCCTTTTGAATTCACTTTTCATTTCGCGTGCGGTATTTTCCCGGAAGAGCGGGGTAGCGGAGACGATTTCCAACAAATTCGACGCCTTATTCTTCAAAGATTACAAAAGACGAAAGGTTTCGCTCCCAAGTCTCAGCCACCCCCAACGCGTTTGCGAAAACTTTCTTTTTCCTTATGAATTTTCATAATATGAAAAGCTCCCTTCACCTCCTTCATTCGGAAAATTCCATTAAGTACTGGCAGGGTATCTGAATTTCACTTTCAGGCTGTCTGATGCGACCTCGTAAAACTCTGTGCCAGTTGTTCAGTTCGTAGCATCGAGCAGTCGTAGGCTACAATAAAATGTTCTCGGCAGTTTATCGCATTTGCGAAAGTATTAAAATGGAGTTACAAAAATTATGGGGCTCGCGCGACGTCGAAATTCTCGTAGATTTCTACAAGTATTACCTACACTAACACCTTTTTAAGTTGGTAGGTGTTCTTTAGAAAATCTGCTTATTACACTTGGTGCGGTAGTAGCCCAGAGAGTTGAGGTGGGTACGTGTTTCGTTTTATGACGTCAAGAAAATTTTGGCACCAGTTACTCAAATTCGTATATTCCTATGTATCGCAGTTTTCGTGCGATAATCACGAAATTTGGTACAAACATTTTTACTGAGATAAGGACCAGCCTTATTGATCGGACGGTACTTTCGGTACCCCTATTTTTGTTTTTATATTGGTCATAAAATGAGGAATTTTGGAACCTGTGGGGACGTTTCCCTCTTTGCCTCCCTCAGGGCTCGGCCCTGCGTCGACAGACGGGTCGCAGACCAAAGTCCGCGACCCATACTAATTGTGCATTGCACATTAAACAGAGTATAGTCTGTATGAGTGCATACAGACGATGCGTTTCTGTGTTTACCATTGAGGTGGTAAACTGAGGCAAGTGAGTATGTAATACTTACATACTCACTGACAGTATACGTGCTGCGGTCCGTATATGGTACCGCATCGCCTTTGGACAATTGCCCCCAGTTAGGAAGTACGCTTAGTGTACGGTAAGGCAACTTAAACCGGCTGGCTACCGGTACTGAGAAACAATTCGATTGCCCCGCACGTAAACCACTGTCTTCCTCCTTAGGTTCCATGAACCCTGTGTAGGTAGCAACTACCTACACCAAAAAAGCCACAGTGGTGACCTTGATGTTGCTACAGTGGTGCAGGCGTGAAAATGCTAGACAAGCGAGAAATCGCTCTGCTGATAAGTGCGGCTTGGACGCGACTTTTTCATTGGCTAGAAATAGCTGGTGTGACTTAGGTGACTATTAGACGACTACTGAGTGGGAAATTTACCCCCCTATACCAAATAAACATTACCCCATAAACCGGATGGGTCAACGAATTCTCGGTAGAACACGCATATACATTTGATAGACAGGAAATAGTCCTACAACAATTTCTACTACAAATTCCACTAAGCTGGATTTCCAAAAATTAAGAAACGGAAAAATAATACGAAAAATAATGCTGAAAAACGACGAGACTAAAATGCCTGGAACTTCGACTGAAAATCCAGAGGAAAAAGAACGTAGGTTACTGGCTGAGAAACAGGGTCAGATAGAAAAAGAGCTGTTTGGTCAATATATGAAAGAGATCGTAGCCAAGGCAATATCGGAATATGACAAAAAGAAGGTTGAAGAAGCCAAAAACACACTCAAAAAACAGATCCAACTACCAGAGTTTCTCCCAAAGGATGTAGAAACCTGGTTTATACAACTGACCAGCTGTTTCCGACTCAAGGAGATTCCTCGAGAGCACAGATATAGACAATTGTGTGGAAATATGCCCGCACAAATCATAAAAGCTTGTCCAGACATCATGGAATGTCCCAACAAAGCAGAGGATTCATACAGTTGGTTCCAGAATAAAATAAGAACTGCGTTTGGCATAACCACTCGAGAGAAAATTCGAGAACTGATGAGAGGCATGTCCATTGGAAACGACAAGCCCACAGTATTCATGGCAAAACTTATGAAAAAAGGGGATAACCATGTATCACCCTTGGTAATAGCTGACCAATTTTTCCAACAACTACCTACATCAGTTGTGCAATCACTTGGAGCTTTAAATCTCACCAATGCTACCAGTGATGAGGCATTGATAAATTTGGCCAAAGCTGCTGAACAGGCACTGGAATACACAGGTAAAACTGTAATCAGTGCCATCTCAGCAGAAAAATCCAAAATAGCCAAACTTAAAGCTGAAATTGCTGCTTTAAAAATGGAACACAAAAACACCAACAGCAGCAATGGAAATCGTAACAGCCGTTCCAAAAACCGAAATTGGCGAGAACGAGACTCTAGATCTCGTGACCTCAGAAATAATAGCAGAAAAAACAGCCCTGGCAGAACACCACCAAGGTCTAAATCTAGATCCAAATACAAAAATCCGAATTGGCGTGAAGACTATTGCTTCCACCATAATAAATGGGGAGAAAATGCCAGGACTTGTAAAATCACCTGCCGATTCTACGCCGAAAGGATGATCAAAGATGAGCAAAAGAAAAAGGAATTGTTCACGGAATTGGACAAGGTTAAAGACAATCAAAAACTCCCAATAAGTCAAACTAGAGAGAGGGGTTGTATCAGCAGCAACCAACCTCTCAAATACCTACTCTTGCTGCCTGTTCATACAGGACAGGTCAAAAAGGAGGGAATTTCTTGCTGACTCAGGCGCAGATATAAGCATACTGCCAGCCAAGATCAAGCATAAGAATAACACTCCAAAATCCCAATTAAATGCAGTAGATAACCATAGTTTCTCTGCATATGGAATTAAAAAATGCAAAGTAAATATAGGTTTTAACAAACCAATGAAATGGACTTTCACCATAGCTGATGTCAAATACCTTATATTAGGAGCAGATTTCTTAGCCTATTATGGACTATTGATTGATCTTAAAAATAAACAATTAATAGACTCCACAACCAGTGAACACATAAAAGGAAAAACTAAAAATTATCAAATAATTAATATAATTAATGTTTGCACGCAATCAAATGATAAATTCGTCAATATATTGACAGATTTTCCTGGTATCATCGAACCAACTTTTAACCCAAATCCTACATATAAACATGACACAGTTCATATAATAGAAACTGTAGGACAACACTGTGTAGCAAAAGCAAGACGCTTAGCTCCAGATAGATTAAAAGTGGCTAAGGATGCATTTGATAGAATGGTAAAAGAAGGAGTTTGTAGACCCTCATATAGCTCATAGAGCTCACCCATTCATATCATCCCTAAGCCAGGCGGAAAATGGCGAGTAGTAGGTGACTACAGACGCCTAAATGCTCAAACAAAACCAGATAGATATCCAGTTCCTAATATCATGGATTTCAATATAAACATGAAAGGAAAAGATTTATTTACCAAAATTGATATTAATTGGGCTTTCCACCAGATACCTATGGCTAAAAACCATATTGAAAAAACGGCACTAATAATTCCATTCGGCCTCTTCGAATATCTTCGAATGCCATTTGGATTAAGAAATTCTGCACAGACATTCCAGCGATTTGTAAATGGTGTATTGAGAGACATACCATATGCCTATGCATACATAGATGATATCTGCATATACTCCAGTGGAGGCATTGAAGTGCACAAGAAGAAAGTGAGAACTGTATTACAGCATCTTCACGCTGCCGGTTTAACTATCAATCCTGGTAAATGCGAATATGCAAAACCAAATATTGATTTTCTCGGGTACAACATTACTTCTGCTGGAATTGCCCCTCAAAAAGTCCGGGTTGAGCCAATAATAAACTTCCCTAAACCAAAAACAGTCGCTGAATTAAGACGATTTTTAGGGATGACAAATTTCTATCGACGTTGCATGAAAAATGCAGCGGCCAAACAAGGCAAATTATTCGATTTGATAAAAACAAATAAAAAACGCGACAAAACTCCTGTCATGTGGACAGAAGAAGCCAACTTAGCATTTGACAATGTCAAAAATATGCTGGCTAACGCCACATTATTAGCTCACCCAGATGACAGTCTACCATTATGCATAGCAACAGATGCGTCAGACTTTGCAATTGGTGCAACATTGTACCAAATTGATAAAGATCAAAACCAGCCCTTAGCATTCTTCTCGAGGAAACTATCTAAGGCTGAGAAAAATTATAGTACGTATGACAGGGAGCTATTGGCAATAAATGCTGCAATCAGGCACTTTAGGCATAATGTAGAAGGTAGAACTTTTACTGTGTATACAGACCACCTACCTATCACACATGCATTCCAGCAGAGAGCAGAACATGCATCGCCAAGGCAAATGAGACACTTAGAATTCATAGGCCAATTTACAACAGACATCAGGTATATAAAAGGGGAATTAAATACACCCGCTGATGCTCTGAGCTAAATAGAATCTGTCTCAGTGCCATCTCAGTTACCCTATGCTGAAATAGCCATTGAACAGCTAGGGGATGAAGAATTATTAAAATTGATATCTTCAGACAAATCAAGTCTACAACTGAGACAAAAAAGACTCACTGGCACAAAAATCATGTTAACATGTGATGTGTCCCAAGGTCAAGAACGACCCTATATTTCACAAAAATATAGGAAAATGGCGTTTGACAGTGTTCATAACTTATCTCACACTGGACCTAGGAGTAAGACCAAATTAATGACCTCAAGATTTGTATGGCCCAACATAAAAAAAATTGCAACAACTGGGCCCGTGCTTGTCTAAATTGCCAGAAATCCAAAATTGGCAGACACACGAAATCAAAACTTGGGAAATTCAGACATACTGACAGATTCAAACACATTCACGTAGACTCAGTTGGTCCTTTACCACCTTCTTGTGGCTACAAGTATCTGCTGACCATTATAGACCGAGCTACTCGCTGGCCCGAAGAAATTCCACTCACTGAAATGTCAGCCCCAACAGTGGTTGCAGAAATATATTCAACGTGGATTGCTAGATACGGTGTGCCCCAAAGCATAACTACATACCAAGGTTGACAATTTGAAAGCCAACTATTCAACGAACTAGTAAATACCTTGGGTGCTAAACACTGGTCCACCACCACTTACCACCCACAATCTAATGGGAAAGTGGAAAGGTGGCATAGGGCTCTAAAAGCCTCAATTATGGCACACGACACCAAAAGATGGATTGATAGGCTACCAACCATCGTATTAGGCCTCCAATCAGCCTTGCAAACAGATAATGGACACTCAGCTGCTCAATTAGCACTCGGTGAGGAATTGCGCTTACCAGGGGATTTTTACTATGAAACCAAAGAGATTAACCCCGAAACATTAGTACAAAACATAAAAGACGACACAAGTCAATTTTTAAAACAAGCTGCAACTCATGGCAAACCCAAAACCTATGTCTCAAAACACTTAGCAACAACCACGCACGTGTTCTTACGAGAAGAAGGGATGAAAAAGGCTTTGCAGAAACCCTACACCAGTCCCTATAAAGTAGTGGATAGAACAGAAAAAACGTTCACCCTACTCATAGCCGATAAAGAGAAAAAAGTCTCAATAGATCGTGTAAAGCAGATGATAAAATCAATGTCACGAAAAATTGCAAGGAAAATGAAATGGATACTGACATAAGCATAGTCAAAGATCCACAAGAAATTGTCAAACAAAATACCGACACTCAAAAGCTACTAACACAGCCAGAAATAGTACAAGAAATGCATAGTGATGTACTCAAACCAAATTTGGAAAATACGGCTATAAAAACCAAATCCAAAAAAGTTGTCAAATTCGATGACAATGTATGAAAATACTACTACGATCCAAAAGAGCCTATAAAGCCCAATAAAAGAGGCAGGCCTATAGGTAGTTATAAAAAACAAAATCAAATTCCAAGTCGTAGATCAGAAAGGTTAGCTCAACAACAAAAATAGCTAAACCTAAAAATGATCACAAATACAAAATTCACTCATACAAAAATCACCAAATTTCCAAACCATAGAAAAATAAATGGTTAGATAAAAAGCAAAATAAATTTATTTACCATCAACCCCTGCATCAAAACATAGCAGAAGGTTAAACAAAATTAAAACATAAAAAAAAAAAAAATGGTCATAAAAATCAAAAAATAAATCTTCCGCTTCCAGGATTCGAACCTAGACTCAGAGAAGAAAAATGCGAAAATAAATCAGCTCGAAAATAAAACATCTATCGTGAAATTCAAAATAAATTCACGTGCGTTTTTATAAAAACAAAAATCAGCTGACGAACAATGAGAAACGGTGCAACTGCAATGACACACATCCTTATCGCAGAACATACCACAACGTACGTTGCGATAAGGATATCACACCACCGTTCCCTATCGCATTGACCTATATAAAAGAATAAAAGTTCATTCACTCGAATACGTTGACCCATATAAAAGCGTGTGGTAATTTAAATCAACAAATTTTTCCTTGTAGAATCTTCTACGTGGGAATCTCTAAATGGTGGGAAAATACTAAATCTTTTATACTGAGATGAATTATGATAAACTGGACGACAAATTCGTACCAAATGAAACAGCTAAGAGAGATACACAAATCATTCGTTTGTCGATTACGCTCCGAGCAACATTGCATTCTAATTTCATGTAATTTGTTCAATTCGAACACCTATTTTTGTGCCAAAATCGCTTTGAAAAATATCTAACATTTTTCCATTGTCTTAATTGACACTTGCAATCCTGTACAATGTCTACCATCAACTCTTCTGAACCTTTGCTCGACTATGAGGAAGCCCTCCTTGCAGAAGAGCAGAAACAGAACAATCAGGAGTATGACATCATGCTTTCCCAACTTTCCACTTCGGCGAGCAATCTCGCTCTGACTTCCACTCCGAGGCCTGAGGTCAGTTCAGTCTTGGCTGAAATGACCCAACCTCTTCCTCGCCACCTTCCCATCGGCGAGATCTCGGATGCTTCACGATCCACGATTACCCCCATGGACGTGGACCCATCTAGGAGCCTTCAGCCTTCTTGCTCCAAAATCACAGTCCATAGACCGGAAACCCAACTCCAGCCTTTCGTCCAACAACGGAATTCTATCCCAAATATGAATTCCAGAAATTCCACCTAGGCGATCCGGCACAAAAATAAAAAGAGAGGAGCACGATCTTGTGCTAATTATAACCAACGGAGGATCCTCAATTATCATACGGGGACTTTTACTGGCCATGCCCTAGGCCAGGCCCTCCGAGACATCCTCTTTGGAGGAGCTAGGTCATACAGAGGACGTAATTCCACAGGACAATTATCAGTCCAATGTCCCCCCAACTTTTAGAGTATGACGGGACTTAGTCTTTTTGTGCAAAAATACTAGGGGGGGAGTGGCTGTGGGGACGTTTCCCTCTTTGCCTCCCTCAGGGCTTGGCCCTGCATTGACAGACGGGTTGCAGACCAAAGTACGCGACCCATACTAATTGTGCATTGCACATTAAACAGAGTACATTGTCTGTATGAGTGCATACAGACGGTGAGTATGTAATACTTACATACTCACTGACAGTATATGTGCTGTGGTCTGTATATGGTACCGCATCGCCTTTGGACGATTGTCCCCAGTTAGGAAGTACGCTTAGTGTACGGTAAGGCAACTTAAACCGGCTGGCTACCGGTACCGAGAAACAATTCGGTCGCCCCACACGTAAACCACTTTCTTCCTCCTTAGGTTCCATGAACCCCGTGTAGGTAGCAACTACCTACACCAAATAAGCTACAGAACCATATGTACAAAAATTGAAATAAGTATTCATTATAATTTACTGTAGCTTGTTACCAATTTTGGTGCGGATGGACCGTACTTCCGCTAAAGCTTTTTTTTCCCCCTTCTTCCTAATTTTCGTGAACTTTTCTAATTAACCTCATGCTGATGTTTTCTTTTTTTTATTTCATAACTTCATTATATTTCATTGGTTTAATTTTAAATTATATGATTCTTCACCATACTTTATCATCGTAATTAATTTTTTATTTTTTAAAGAAAAAATGCCTAATTTATATTTCACGTTGTCTAATATTTTGTCAGCAACTAACACATTTCATACAATCATAACGTACCCATTAACGCATATACACTTACAGACAATTTTGATGTTACCACCAAAATTCACAATACTTTCTCTCGAAAACCTACTTTTTCTAGCGAGGCTTTCTGCGCTACAGTTTTCTCATTTTACGCTTGTCAGAATTTCAACGTTTAATTTTGTTTATTTTTTTTTTTCTTCTATAGAAGTACACGACTTAAATAATAAAGATTCGCGTTCTCCTCGAATAAAATCGTAGGCTTTTAAAAAGCTGTATGAAAATTTGCACTTTTTGCTAAAGGTAATTTGTCATTCATGAAGTAGGCCTACCCACCTGTCTGCCTTCGACGAAGGTGAAATGTTTTCGCACTTTTCCATTTTGGATGACTTGGGCTCATATAGCGCCAGTCTATCGAATTCCCTCTTCCCTGCCAACTTAATGTTGTAGGTGCCAATGATTTCGGCGTCTCGTATCTCGAAAAGTATCATTTTGTGAAAATTGTGTGCGACAGATTTACTAATTTTGGGGCGTACTCGAATTCTTCGTAAGTGTCGAATTCTTCATCAGGGTATTTTAAATGTAAATAGTGAGAATAAAAAAAGTAAGACGACCTTGAGAATACTTCTTTTTCTTTTTTTGAGGACGCGTTTCTGTTACGCATTAGATTACAAGTATGCATATCGTAGCATCTGTTCGATCTCAGCGCCTATAGAATGAATTATTTAGTTGCGAAAATTATAAGTAGGTCCTATAATTGGTTATCGCGAACGAAGAGGTGAATGAAAGGCAAAAGACTAATAATACGATGTGAGGAGGGTGTAGGACATTTGTGTTTGATTAGGCGTCGGATCAGAGTTTTGGTCGGGGATGGGTATGTTAGACATGATAAAAAATTACAAATTAAATCTCCGTCGACGAGAGGGGTGGAGGGTCGAGGAGAGTTGGGGGGCGAGCTGGTGTAGCTTATTGTGTCAGACGTGGTGAGACAGTGACCCGCGCGTATTCGATTAATTGTACGGATGAAATGATTTGATAGAGAGCGAGGATAGAACCGTAGTGAAGACGTACCCAATGTGAGCTGAACTCCGTTTCAGAGCAGGCGCCACATCACATCACGCCACACCAGTCCTGTGCAGCAGCCTTTTTAAAGACGACGAGTGTATCGGATTAGAGGAGGGCGTACCTCCAAAGTTGTTGCTTTCACCGGAGCATCTGCAATTGCATTTAGGGGTGGACCAGGGTGCGCTGGAATCTGTTGAAAAGAGATGAAGACATCGATACCTGATTCCAAAGACGAAGTGGCGGTGGGATCGGTTGACGGGGCAATTTCGAATAGCGTGGAATACGCCTTCGGAGTCTAAACAGCGCATTGATCTGGAAATGTCCGCAACGGTTCGTAGATAGCGTGCGAACTTTGGAGCATTGCGTAAGTTTCTGCTGCGAGGATTGCTGAATTTTGATTTTTGGGATTTAGAACCGTCGATTAATGACTACATACGTGTAAACTATTAGGCTTCGTTGTGTGGAGATACGAGCGGACTGTTGCAGGTACGACTGAGGGTGGTGCGCGGGTTACGTCTTCAGATAACGAGGATTCAACGATAGCTGAGAATTAGGCAAAGTTATCGTTGTAAAGAAATATGTTGAAAGGGGAGGATGTGGTTGGCACGGGTCAACGTTATGCGAATGAAGAACGCACATTTCCGTCGGTTGACGATACCTAACGGTGGTCTTGAGATCTGTATCAGAATCCGAGGGCGATTTCAGAATGAATTGGCTAGTTAGATTTTAAATTTGAACGACCGTCCTCCGAGGGTAATGCAGTTCCGTTCTGCACGAAGAATAGGGGTTGGGTTGGTGTGTGGAGGCGTTGAGTGGAGAAGCTGAAAAGCTGTCCGCAAACAAGAATTCCGCCTGATATTGGTATCGCAGTTTCTTCGGCCAGAAGAATGCTTCGAAGAAAGCGTTCGTCGAATAAGAATTGGGAAATTGTCTCGGCGCGGTATATTCATCCGAAATTGGCCAGAAAAATTGGTCTTTAATGAAGAAAATTTTGTTTACAATGAAAATTTGGCGTTGTTCATCGGGTAGCTTCCGAGTTGAAAATTGTTTTTCAAAGATTTGACTTCACCATCGCGTGGGTCTCATCGATTGACTTTATTTTGGAATAGGTAGGGTGGACTGTGGACTGTGGACTGTGGACTGTGGACTGTGGAATGTAAATGTTACCCTGTGGAAGGTTAGCTGTTGGTTTGCTCGTGTGTGAAAGCGTTAAAGGTACTGAACCAACGTGAAAATGCCAGCGATGATATTTGCATCCGTAAGAACTGCCCGAATACGTACGTAGGTACACCGAACGGAAATTTCATTGCTCATTTCTCGCGATGTGTGCCAATTAAGACCGTGTAGGTAGGCTTACCGCAATCATGAAATTTGAAACCCGGACAGGGATACAGGAAGCGTTGGGTGTAGGTTCACCAGAAAGTTTTTTGTTGAAAATTTTTCAAGTAGGTACGTAGATACGGACGGAGGTTTTCTATGAAAATCGACTAATTAAAATTATGGATCTCGAGAAACAATTCGAAGGTGAGTGTGGCTATATTTAGTCATAAACTCGAGACGGACGTTGATTTTGTTGTGTTTTAAAATTCGACCAATATTTCATTGCCATTGGATTTCTGGTTTCTGTTCGAGAATAGCGTACCCATTTGAACAGAATTTTTCTGATTTTTCGCAGGTGTCATTGATAAATATAAATTTTGGGTAAAACTGGTAAGCGGAACACGAAGGTTAATAAGGGGCCGGGGCCACCGGGACAGTTGCGATCAAACCGACACTTACGGTAAGCGTAGCCTACACGTAGGTTACGCAGCTGCAGTGTAAGAGCGCGTCAATTCGAATACCGTAAGTTCATTACTGCATCACATGAGAGCAGTTTTGGTGGTGTGTGGAGGCACTTTCGGGCGGCCCAGTCGATTAGGAGTGGGCACCTCCCGGTAGGGGCATCGCTTCGAGTGTTTCATCGCTGGCCAGCTCGCTGCTTGTTGGCACCGTGGGTTGGCAGTTGGACTGTCGCGTGGCAGGTGGCGGCTTCGATTCGGCTGGGAGATGCCAAATGTGGTAGGAGGATGATAATCCTTAGTGGGTAATCGAGACAATTTTCCAATTTTGCGTTAATCGGTAGGTAGTTGAGAGGAGATTCGCGATAAGTCGGGCTGTGAAAAGTGTCGATCGACAGGTTGACAGGTAATTGGGCCAGTCGGCGGAAGTATTCGATGATAAAATGTGATCCCTGCGGGGGAAGGAGGAACAGCTTACTGGGCTGCTGCGGGCCCCACTCCCGGAGCAGTAACTTAATCGTCGACAAGAAGCTTAGCTTCCGCTGGCAGCCGTTTGCGAAGCAGAAACACAACACTGCGTCGATTGTCCGCTGTTTCACTTCTCGAGGCGAGTGCTCAATATGTTTGCTAAAGTTCACACGTTGAAACGTGAGAGAAACCGAAGGTGAAACACGAGTTGTCGCATCGTTAGAACCTAATGGGACTGCAGAACAGTAAAGTTGAAAAAACTTTCCAAGTTGGTCGACGTATTTTATTGCCAATGTTTTTGTCTGACCATAAATTTTTCGAAACTTTTTTCGTGCCGCGTGCAGCAGGTGGCTGAAAAGTTTCCTTTCATTTGTATACTGCGTTCGATGGTAGACGCGCGCACTTGAGCCGCACCTTTATCGTCCGAGTTTTTGTCGGTTTCTGTAACTTTTTTAATTTATTGCCCATTACATTACGATTGTGATGTATGGCGCAGAAAGACGAACTGCGCTTATTCGACCATTTCAGGTGGTGAAAAACCACGTTTATGAAGTAGTAGGCAGTCAGCGAGAAAACGTTAAGACGCAGCCTATTCAGAGGTCTGGAAGTGGGTGCGTGTAAAACCCGGTGGTGTACAACCTACGCTCTACGAAACAGTATTGCTTCGGTAGTTGTAACAATGAATTATATAAAATCACAGCACCCTGTATATGCTGGATACCTGTCCGTTCATACCAATAGCCGTGTGAGTTATGAATTATTTCTACCTATACTCATGCACCTTCATACTTATAGTTGTAAGTGTCACCGTTCATCGTTACTCTTTAATTTTATTTTCTGTTTTCCACTAATCGTAAACAATTTCAGGATTATATTTTCAGTAAAAATACCTTCTTGGAAGCTTCCTGTACATACAGAAATGTAAAATCAGATTAATTTTTCGTTTTTACCTTGCAAATCTCCCACTTTCCAGCCTCTTACAAATCGAATTGTTTGTATCAAATCATTAATATGTATATTAATATAATATTTTCAAAAATTATTTCAAACCAATAATTGGAACTCGACGCACCCGTGGTGCACTCGTGTCGATTGCTGATAAAAGACTTGAAAACGGGATGATGGACTTTTTTTTTCTATAGGTTTTTTTTTGGCAATTTTTGAGAATGGTATTTTTCGATAGAAGTCATTTTACACCTCAATGTGAATGATTTTTTGCGATAAATAATGAAAAATAAAATCAATACGAAGAATTTTCAACTCAAAACCAACCATGAAAAGCATTAATTGAAGATTTATTTAACATTAGGTTCAGTGGATTCGTGTCCATTATCCCGTTTTCAAAGGTCACGAAAAAAAAAGGTCAGATGTTAGCCACTTTGTGTATGAGTTCAAGTTCATAAATGCAATTGTGAAAAACGACAGTAAAAAATGAAAACAGATTTTTGTAGTCTAGCTTTTCGTTATTGCCAGCGTGTTTTCCTGCAGGAGCTGCGTTGTTTTTTGTGTTTTTTTTTTTCATTCAAATATTTAGGGGAGTGACGAAGACACTCTGTCACGAGTATGAGTCTGTTAATAAATTAAAAGAAATATACATAGCGATACGAAATAGAAATGCGGTTGAAATGTACCTACTAGTGTGTTTTATTTTAATCGATCACGTCGCTGTACTTACGTAGCTACCCATTTGAAATACATATTTGTCTTATCTCGTGTAAGCAAATCAGAATACCGTATATTTAAGCTAATTTCAAAGTTTTTGACAAAAACCATACCGTGGTAGTCAACAACAATAGCAAATCATGAAGTGGATTAGTGGGCGGGCGATGAAAAAAAAATCATCCAAATCGGAGCTAAAGACGATCTCTCGTGCTTATGTGGCTACGGCTTTGCTATGTTGGCCACGAAGTTTTTTTCAGTGGTTGCAGGCCCGCCTTATACCCCCTCTTCCATCAAAAATCCGCTCAATTAGGTGCATGTCGGTAATTCCCTAAAAAACGGCGAAAATTTCCTGATAAGTATGTACTTAATTTTTTTGTCATAAATTGCGTATGTTTTTCATAATTATGCATTTTTACGTTGAAACTGCGCTATTTTTGGTGCCATTCGATGGAACATTGTTGAGGAACTGGAAGGTACACTCTTAAACTTGGAATATAAAATCATCAATGCTGAAAATGAGACGTAAAAAAGAAAAAACTTGGTTGAGAAGGAGTGTGACAATTCGTATATCATTTTATAATCCGCAACGGATGCAGCAACCGTGCCAAAAAAGCAAATTGTTTTAAATATTTTTAATGGCGCTTGAAAATAAATTTTATTTAAAAAAAAAAAAGAGAAAAATGTAACTAAATAAACGCCTGAGAGGAGAGAAAGCGTCGAAAAAAAATGAAAACTCAATCAATAAAAAGAGGAAAAAGTTGGTAAAAAAAAATTAATTTCAACAAAATTCCACGCTGGAGCTGCGCAAATGTTACTCAAATATTTAGAAATGTATTTCGGTTTGGAAAAGTGACTTGACATATTTGTATTTTCTTTTTCAGGGTTCGTTTGGCTTGGTGAAATTGGCTTACAACGAAGAAGATGAAAAACACTACGTAAGTACTGCTCTATGGCCCTATTCAGTTTTATTTTTATTTTTGCTTCTCTTTCTTTCACTATATTTTCCTTTGGTAAGGTTACTTTTTTCGACGAGAACTTATCCCAAATATGGTGAGCGATATTAGTATCGTGACATTTGTGGAGTCATTTCCTTCTACCGAACACCCATCCTTACGCTGACTCTGTGGATGCGAAATATAAAACAATCGCTGCCTACTCAACCTCCCACTATATCTGAAGCCTAAAGCAATTATCGTATTTTCCTTGTTTTATGTATTTGCCTAGGAATTAATGTAAATTTAGGTATTATTGATATTTGCTGATCATCGATATTGACAAAGGGTTAATTTCTGGGAAAAACGTTAATTGGATAAGCGAGTGGAGGCCAAACAAATGTACATTTCCGACTGCAATTAGTCAGACAAATATAGGAAATGGGAACTACTTTTCGAATCTGTTGATTCTTTCCCCCCCCCTCCCTCCCCTCGTTCGCAAAAGCAGTTTAAACTACGTTTTGTCAGTTTAGTCGCTCGCATCCTCTGCCGCCTTTGGGCTCCGTATGACAAGTATCTGCCTTCATTCGGTGGGTTTGCCCCGAAAAACAAATTATCCGAGTGTCTGCGTAGTAATCGTATTTATTTTTTTCAATAAAGCATCCTTTCGAAAAGGTAAATGGAACACGTAATGCGAGGTGTTTTCTTCGGTCAGTTTTCTGCAGACAACTTGGCAAACATTTTTGTCGGTAAATGGACGAGAGCGTCCACATGTTTGCGTCCGCGACTCTGTGCCCATGTCTGAACCTTTGACGTTGGTACGTACTTTTTCGTTTCTCTTGCAAACGATCAAAGAATAGGTACAGAATAGGGCGACCCGTTTGTTTTCGAATTTGAAAATATTCGTATACGCCGGACGTACCCCCGCGCTGCCCCATTGTGGCCTCCATTCGGCGTCTTACCCCGTCGCCGGTAATTAATGCCGTAAGGCCCAAGGCGTACGACTTGAAGCGCAGCGCATTGACGCCGTATAATCACCAACAAGGCGTTATAATTATTTCTGCTTGTTTTTATGGTAAAAGAGGACCTTTACAGCCGGCTGTTGGAGAAAATAAAAAGCATAACTTTTTAATCCGATGTAGCGATGTGTAATAGTGGAACTCCCAAACATTTTCTCGAAATGATACATGATTAAAAAGTTGTTTCTTCTCACCCCACTGCACACTTTGCTTGCGTATTTTCGAGTTGAAAATAAAATCTGGCGTAAAAATACTTGGCTAGAAAATCGTGTTTGTCAAAATTTTCGTCTACAATATTTAAAATATCTTTGGGACGTGTCAACCGCGGTAAGTGTGAATTTTACAAAAGTGTCGATTCTCGTAATGGCTGCAATTCGAAAATTCGCTCAAATTCAATACCAAACCAGTCTTTCATAGTCTACAAATACCATAAAAATTTCAGGCTAAAATCTTTTGAATTTACGAAAGTTATTGAGATGACAACATGGTGGTTTTGTAAAACTTTAAGAACCCATCCCTCCAAAACTGGCCGATGAATTTCAAAAGTTTTCGTTCGAATGAGTAGTCCATGGAAGTTTCTAACACTATACCCCAAGTTTCATTGCCACCCATAAGTCAAACATCAGAGGCTCCACAGACTCCCAAAAAGTGCCAAAATGAACAAAAAGTGAAAACATATAAAATAATATATTACATATATATATATATATATATATATATACATCGTGTACAGAAGAATTTGAGTGACCTATATATTCGTGATCTACGACTCAGGATCGGTGCTTTTCCACCGGTCTCGCCATTGTGCTGAATACAATAATTGTATTTTCCTTTAGAAAATACGCTAATAAATTAATAAATAAAACCTAAATTAATGCAATGTAGAAAAGAAAATCGCAACCCCTTGGGCCGTAAATAAAAAAAATATACTTTAAGCAACACAGTCAACTTGCTCTCCTCCAGAAATTTTCAATTCTTGTTTTACATTTTTCTCGGAAATTACTGAGTCAATAGGCAACGAAACTCGACTATATAGTACTGGACCAGTAAAACTCCAAAGATCAATGTACTTTTTGATGTCAAGACATGTCAGTGAAAAACTAGGCAACCCTAACGTACCTTCTGCGTATTTTTGAAATTTTGCCTGAGTTCACCAATTTAGAATACATCTGATAAAGACATCCCTCAAGTTCACAATGATAGCGTATATAAACAAAGCAAAATACGTCAAAAGGTATGCGCTAGTTTCCTATTTAGCACCAGCATGTCTAACCAGAAATCATCTTTCTCTACTTGTCCAGTACTATATAGTCAAGATAAGAACTATTTTTTTGTGAAAATTTCAGCTCTATCCTTCTCATAGTTTTCTCAAGATAGTTAACCCAAAACTTTTTCCAGCCATTTTTTCTATTCATTTTCTCAAAAACTTCTCAATGAATAAGCATTAAACTTCTATCTGGCTTGCATTCACATAATGACCATCTATCATGAAAATTTCAGTTTGATTTCTTTTGTAGTTTTTTCAGAATCTTGGAAAAGCAACTTTTCTAAAAATTCTTTGTTCTATTATCTTGGAAACTACTGGACCAATAAGACCTAAGCTTTTACATATGGGTATTTAGAAAATAACAGGTAAACTGATGGACTTTGTTGTGTCTATATTCCTTCTATTCC
This sequence comes from Ericerus pela, assembly GCA_011428145.1. Classification (NCBI taxonomy): domain Eukaryota; kingdom Metazoa; phylum Arthropoda; class Insecta; order Hemiptera; family Coccidae; genus Ericerus; species Ericerus pela. The sequence goes on along the minus strand of WOFM01000068.1, from coordinate 883,158 downwards.
ATCGGAACAGGAGTATATCTTTCTCTTTTTTTCCTAATGTTGATATTTTTTCATTGAAAGCAGTTTACTGTAACGATATATTTCTACACATCAACACCCATATTCATATAATGTCACACCAATAAACTGACATCCATCCTATACACTTCATGATGATAAAAGTAGTAAACAGAATGCAGATGCCACTCTGGAATGTCATTGCATCAGGTTATATAGATCTCTCGCTTGCACATTCATGTCTGTACTTGTCATATACACCTGTAACTTTCAATAGTCCTCCAAATTTGTTGAAATATTACTATTAAAAGAGAGGAAGTAATCATTACCTTAAAAATGTACCTAGTCTCTTCTAGAATTAAAAACTATTCAGACCAACCCACATAATTAGTGGGAGGATAATCAATCATCTCATTGGTCAATTATGACATCATTGTACTCCAACCACCTTTCATCACTACTTTATATTCATCTGCTTGCGAATTTGTCATTGATCTAATTATTGTGAAATTGCTTCATGTTCATGAAGAACTCTTCATGAAGAATCTTCAAAAGGTTATCTTCTTTAATAACCATCTCTGATAACTATTTTAGTTACACAGTCTTTTGTAATTAATGACTGTTATTAGGCTCTAGGGGCGAGTCCACAACTATTAGTATAATCTGTACTTTGTTACATTAGACTTTGTTATTGAAATCATTAAACGTTGATTGGAACTTCGTCTTATTGTTTTATCAATCAGTCGTAGTCAAAGTTGCCATCATATTTACTTTTCCAAATTTGGTAGCCATATTACCTGTAGATTTCAAAAAAAAATAATTTTTTTATAAACATTTAAAAAAATTACTACACAAAGTTTGTGTGTTAGGTAGTGGACATCGTTAAACATAAATGTTTTCTTCCCTCAAGTTGATGCTACCATGTTTTAGAGCCTCTTTTAAACAAAACATGGTGCCTTAAAACATCGTACAGGTTTCAAATCCAAAATATGGCGCCCATGAAAAATCTGTAGAAGACATAAGTAATTTGTAGAAAATTGTATGAGAAAATTTTTCTTGAAGAATAAAATTTTCTACGGCATTAACCCTTAGGTGAGAAAATCAGGAAAACAACAGTGAAATTCGGTTTAAAATATCTTGTAGGGCTGAGGAGGAGTATCTGATTGAAAGGTTATAAGTATTCAATTTTATATAGTTTGTCCCTTATTACAATAAACCTCTATGAAGAAAAATGTTATCTTTATTCTTTCCTGAGAAAAAAGGGGTGGTAATGTGGTGAAAAAAAAGTCAGCCACATTACCTGTAAATTTACTTGTATATGTAATTATATATACACTATAGCTGACCCCTTTAAGTAAGTATAGAATATCTTCCTATTAAAATACATCTCTCTGTCACTCATTTCTCTCTCTCACTTGTGCCTATAAAAATATACACTTTTATACTGTTGAGATATTTTGGGCAGGTGTTTTTGGGCAAATATCTTTATCATCATAAAGGAGATTAGTCAGTGTTTTCATAATTTTCAAATTTTTATTTAATGGAGGACTTGGCTTCCTAAATCCCCATTTTACTTTTTTTTTCTTTTACCTCACTTCACTTAACCACCCACAATACAAAAACAATTTACCTCACCTAACCACCCACTATGCGAAAAAAAATTATAATAAAAGCAATTTACCTCCTCTGACCACTCACTGTATAAAAAATATTTGAAAACAATTATATCTTGTCTGGTAATCAAACTCAACACACCCCTTATATGGCCAGCACACACTTGAGACTACATGCTTTAGCAGCTGATGCAAAATAACAAATAATTCATGTCCGACTATTTTGGCTGATCTCTCTCCCACTCCTGATCCCCTATCAATCTCCCCTTTTCTTCATCAGACTCTCTCACTCTATATTTTTCTTTGTCCTTCTAAGAAGTTAAATAACGAGTTACAGTTACGAGAATCTGACAATGTAATTTTTGTTTAACCCCTATGGTTGACTGAGCGCTAAGATGTTTACACATCAAGAAGTAGGTCACTTTTGGTATCTGTTGTTTTCTGTACCTATAAATACTGTATGTATGTATAATATATACGCAACATACGAATATATTGATACATAAAATAAATTAGATTAAAATTGGAAAACTGTATCGATAGTTTTCTTTTGTTATGAAATGGCAATATTCCATCACCCCTTACCCCTAAGTGAGGTCAATTTTAATCGCCCATTTGGAAACAGATTGGATAAAAATTCATGACTGATCGTATTACGCTGGAAGTACGAGGGCCGACGGAGAATGGGGGTGTTGCGAAGTGCAGAGTCGAATTTTTGCATGAAAGTGTATACCTACGGTACCTACCTATTCGAGGATGAGAAAACGAAGAAAAATTACATTTTTCAATTAAAAAGAAAAAGAAAAGAAAAAAAGATTGGTAGCAGTGGTGAGAGTAGCAGCAGCAGCAGCAGCAGCAGCAGCAGCGCAACGCACATATGTCGACGACGACGATCGAAAACCTATAATAAAATTTTTTCTCATTTTCCAAACGAGGAACGAAACAATGGAAACACAAAGAATAGAAGCAGAACACCCAAAATGAAATAAAAACACAACGCCAGAATGAAATGAAGTTTTCGACCCCAAAAAAACAAAAAGCAAAAATAGCAGTTGAAATGCAACGCACACACGAACACCCACACCTTTTCTATCGTTAGCCTAAGGTTTATATTATGCTTGTTATACGTTTTACACCCAACACCCTTTTCTGTTACTCCAGAAGCGGATGAGTGGATCCTGCACTTGTAGACGTAAACGTGTGTTACAGTGTTTTATGGCAATTCTATCCCAAGATTATTTTATTTTCGATATCGTTTCCAATAACTTTTTTTTTGTTGCTTCTGGATATCGTCGTAAAAGTCTTTTGGAAGAGTATAAAGAGAAGGTGACCGGCGGAAGGAATGGGCCAGGTACATTATCAAATCTTATGAAACGACTCCTTCGACCGTTTACCACAAAAAAAAAAAAGTCTCGTTACAAATATCGTTGGCGTTGTGAAAGTACTTTTTGAGGGTTTATCGCTAGGCTTTGCATTACGGTTGGAAACCAAATTGACCCGATTTCAGGAATATATATTGCTGGAAAATTATTTCATACGATACAAGATCAGAAAGGCTATATTTACGCTGGTATTTTGCAGGTGAAAAGTAGATCTTATCATTGATGAATGTAACCTCGATAGAAAGTGAATGCGCCGCCTCCATGTAAGAACGTGAAGCATCTTCTTACATGGAGGCCCATCCACTTTACATGGAAGTAGTGGTTGTTTAAATTACTGTAGTATACGTAATGAAAGAGGGAGGGAGGGGCAGCGAGAGAGAGAGAGAGAGAGAGAGAGAGAGAGAGAGAGAGAGAGAGAGAGAGAGAGAAAGCTGACAAAGTTACCTAGTGTGGTGACAATTTTCGGGTTAAAGAGGTTAGATTGTCATTATCACTGACAAACGACTACGAATAGCAGCCCGCACTGAGCGTTTTTTCTTCAGGCCGATGGCCAATTATTAATAAGTTTTCCGCCTCTAAAATATCACTCGATGTAGTCTTGAAAATTTGTCGAGATGTATATTGACGTGACAAAATTGATGATGTTCGTTCTTTACCATACGTTCGTCTAAATGGGTTCAAAAGGCCAGCCGATGGTGCTCAAGTTCCACAAAACTTCAGAAGGTGTTGTAATTTTCATAAATTTGATACAGGCTGTAAATAGAGTGTAGGCGGATTAAAAAGGAATTCTGTAAAATTTGATAGTGAGATATTTTCGTCGATAGTCCTGAACTTCTCGCTCCGTTAAGTAGGGTTCAACCTATTTTGAGGCTTGCTTCTAAATGATTATTAAAATCAGTTGCGCCAATTTTGGAAATAACCTGACGACTGTTACCGAAGTTATTATTGGATTTTCTCCTCGGGCACTTTGGTGCCTCAAGCTTGTGTTTTAGTGACAAGTGGCACAGAGTTTGTTTCAAGTTGAAATGAAAAACTACGTAGAGTTCTGTTCAGTAGGCTCCATTATGAAAGCAGTTTGTTTTTTTAGTTTAGCTTTTTTTCTTGGAAACTTGGTAACAGTCTGACATTTTGAGATCTGTAACACCGATTAGGTAACTTCTTCGCTACAAAATGTTGCAGTGGCCATCCGCATACTTGTTATATTACTTGTGAACAGTTGTGGCAGTATCCAGCTGGAAATAAAGTTTTTAGCCAGTTTGCTCGCTACCGGTGTATTAAAATTGACCTCGCAAGAGGTTAGGTGTGGAAATGATGTCAGTTATCCGTTTCACAGGAAAAGAAAAGAATTGGCGCAATTTTCTCATTTTGACTTAATTTTTGTTTTCGTGAGTAAATGTATTATGTAGGTAGGTATGTATGTATGGTCAAAATTTTGTATTTACGTTTTCGCGGATAGAGCTGCAATTTTCACGAGATATAATTCTCGTATTGGAGTAGATTTGAAAAAAGTTTAGTGTCTATTGGTTCAGTAGTTTCCGAGAAAACTGGAGAACAAATAATTCCTGGAACAGTGGTATTTCCAGGATTTTGAAAGAACGACGAAAAGGATAAGGTTGAAATTTTCACAATAGATTGTCCGTATATAGTTGCAGATCTCATTGAAGTTTGGTGTCTATTAATTCAGTGGTTTCCGAGAAAGCTAGAGAACAATTCTTGGAAAAATGTTTTTTCGTGGGCAGACACCCCCACGTTTTTGATAGCATTGCTCCTGTTACGTGGTTTCCATTAGAAAAGCTCGTATAAGTAAGTATAATTATAATTATGTATACATATAGATGGCGTCAAATGGAAAAGACGTTCATTGTGCACGCTTTCAGTTGCACCGTCTTTCTTATTCGATCGTTTTACCCTGTGACAGACGACACTCAAGTGTGTGTGTGTGTGTGTGTGTGTGTGTGTGTGTGTGTGTGTGCGTGTGTGTGTGTGTGTGAAATATTGGACTTTCTAACTGATTTCGAAGAAATAGAAAAAACAATCGAGCGCAGCGACGAGATGCGAGAATTTCATCTTCACAAGCATCGATATTTTCGTCTGTGTACCTAACTACTTATTTGAGGAACGTGTCTGCTTAGCTTGCCAGTTTGGTATTCAACTCGCATGTTTCATCGCTCAATGTGTATCTAATTTGTGTACAGTGCCGTCGTATCACGTTTCACCAGCGAATGCCTAGCAACGCATAAGCCAACGGCTAACCTTCTTCCACAGCGGAAGACAGAAGCTCTGCCAAGAGAACGATTCGTCTGCCTAATAGAATGCGTTTGAAAACGCTCTTATTGTACATTTTCTCACCGAAAAATGAAAGAAAGGAGGGGCGAGAGGGGGTGAAATTACTTCGACTCGGACTGTACCAACAGTGACTGTGGAATGTGGATACTCGAGAAACAAGTGCGCGTTTGTGCCAACAGATGCAGAAAAAAGCAGAGCTAGTTGGAGGAGTATGCGGGGATGAGCATGAAAAATGAAGAAAATCTGGAAAAATGTATTTATAATTTGCGTAATGCAGTTGGTTGGAGAATGTTTGCCAAGGGGGAGCAGAGAGAGAGAAAAAACAAAAGGTGTGAGTTGCGCTGGGGTGTACTCGCGAAGGATTGACGTGTAAATGTAAAGTAGTGTGGTTGTGTGTGTGCTCAACATGTTGCTCATGCACACAACCACGCACCTACACTTCATTAACACACATAAATGAGAGTTACGATTGCAAGCGTTACAGTTACGCAAATCTGACAATCGTAATTCTCGTTTAGCCCGTACTGTAGACTCTGAGCGCTAAGTTGTTTACACATCAAAAAAATCGCAATTTAAAATTTACGTGCTTCGTAATGCGTGTCGAGTGAAAAGTTTTTATAAGCAGTAGAATGGTTACAAACTTGAAACTAACAATAAGGCAGATGTAGGTTTCTGGGAGAACAACGGCCAGACAGACTCACAGAGTGATTGAAGATGGTGTAGACCAGTCATTTTTAGCATTCTTCAGATGGTATCTCCTTCACCACTAAACATATCTGCATCCCTCTAATCACTCCGTTTTTCACACAGTATCTTCATTTCCTCCAATGCGCATTTTTCAAAAGTCCACCTTTTACCTCGAGAACGGATGATTAAAAAAAGTGGTAAGAGTTCTGCTGGGGTTATACTCACGAATGATTGATTGTAAACAAAATAGTGTGGTTGTGAGCATGCCCAACACACATACGCCCAATCACACACCTCCATGTCATGTAACACATTCAAACAAGAGTTACAATTGTAAGACTTACAATTTACGCAAATCTGATGATCATTGTTCTTGTTTAGCCCCTACTGTAGACTGAGCGCTACGATGTTTAAACATTAACAATTAAACAACTCTTTTAAATAGGATTTAAATGCTTTGAAATTAGGCTATGTGGAAGCATAAATTTTGTTTATTTAAAATAAAATGGATGATAAATTTTGAATGGAACCGAAAAAATCAACTTGGGGTAAAAGTTCAAAATAGGCGTAAAATTGACAATAGCAACCCTTCGTGGAGAAGTCAAGGGGAAGTATAACGTAGATGTATTGAAACGAGACAATTATCTTAATAATTTGATCCCAAGTATTCTTTTTGAGAATGTACCTACTTCAAAGTTTCAAATACCTAAAATCCGGAGTTTAACGAGAAAAGTGAATTTTATACCGTTTCGTGCCCACGGAGATTATTCAAAATAATCGATACCTAAGATTAATTTTAGAAAAAGAACAGATGAAAACGCATTTCTAGTTTGCGAAATAGCTTAACTGTAAAAAAATGATGCTTTCACCCGAATCCGGCTGTAACCAAACGTATTCGGGAACAAAGGGCAGTTTATCAAATCGTTCAAAATATTTTTGAAGAGGGCCCAAAAGGGAGACTGCCGTACCTTAGTATGCACTTTACGTATAATGGATTCCAACTCGGCGAAACGTAGATACTCTTTCAGAGGACAGGAGTGTTGGATTAATGAAAAGTAAAAAAATAAAATTCACGCGTAACCATCCTTACGTACGATTAACGTACCTGGATGCCTGGATGCCTGGATGCCTGGATGCCTAGATGAACGGTTCAACTCGACTGAAGTGAGACATCGCTTGGCTGTGCCTAACCGAGTTACCAGTCAGATCGGTGAGCCTGTATATATGTATATACATATGTATATATTGTATATGTTTGTCGCCGAATTTCTTGAGACCTATACTCGACCTACTTTGATCTACTTTCATTTTTCAATGATGGAAGAGCAATCCCATAAATTTATTGGTGGTGGCGGCGGACAAGTGTCAGTCAGTCGTGTGTCCAGTTTCCACATAATATGTCGGACAAACACACCTTCTGGTTCACGAGTCGTACTCTACTCTGCCTTACGATTTAATCGTGTTGCCGAGCTAAGCTCACAAACACACATTCGAGGTCATTGTTGTATGGTGCGTACGCAACTGTGGACCACCTTACAAGTGATGACCCCGCTGTGATTCGTGAGAGAATTTATTCAGTGCCATCTCACCCGCATGTTTGGTAGTACTCCCTTGTCGCTCACCCTCGCCTCCTTCTGCCTGCTGGCAACGAGTTGATTAAGGTGCAGACTGGAGCAGAGAGCAGGGTGTGCAACTGCGGTAAGATTTGGGGCGTCCTTTATGCGCATGCACCACTGCTGCTCGTTGGTCATCCTGCTTCTCGTACCATTGGTGCTATTGGGAGGTAGTGTGCCAGCCAAGAGTACCAATATTTCGTCCACCTATAACGTCGGCCACTGTGGTGCCGCGAATGGGTGGTCCGACTTTGTCGGCAGACAAAATATTGGTAACGCTTTGTTCGAATCCCTACGCCGGTAGAACCTGTAATTATATTTTTATTTTTGTTTCGTTTTGTCAATCGATGAGATAATTTTTGAATTATCTCTAAAAATGTTCGTTTTAAAGTGAAACTTCTTCGTTCTGGAATTTTTATTGAAGCAGTACAGATAGATCCTTTATCGCGAGGAACAAAAAAACATACCTACTTGTTTTTCAATTCTAAAATAGTGTTTTGCTCATTGTTGGAGAGAAAACGAATGAAAATAGTTTAGACCACTAGTCGTGCCTGTGCGAAAAATTCGCATTGATAATATTAGATACCTAACGGGTTTGATCCGCCTATCCGTTTCAGCACCATCAGTCGGGCCAACCTTTTCCTCTTTTTACCTGATTTTCGCTGTCCTACACAAAATTTGGAAAATGTGGGTAGCATCAGGCATGCAAGATGTGTGGTAATTTTTTCTTGAGAAAGCAGGTATTTTGCGGTGGAAAAGCCAAAAAATTACGCTGGTATTTGTGGGTGGCATTTCAGCATCATCTTAGCCAAGCTCTTTCCATTGATACGTGCTTTATAAAAATCCGTCCACCCTTTCTGTTGGCGTAGAAAGGAGAAATAGGTTTTACGTTTTATCATAATAATATAATATAATAATAATAATAATAATAATAATAATAATAATAATAATAGATAATAATAATAATAATATAATAAGAATAATAATAATAATAAGAATATAATAATAATAATAATAATAATAATAATAATAATATAATAATAATAAGATATAATAATAATAATAATAATAAGAATAATAATAAGAATAATAATAAATAATAATAATAATAATAATAATAATAATAATAAATAATAATAATAATAATAATAATAATAATAATAAAATAATATAATAATAATAATAATAATAATAATAATAATAATATAAATAATAATAATAATAATAAAATATAATAATAATAATAAGAAGAATAATAATAATAATAATAAAGAATAATAATAATAATAATAATAATAATAATAATATAATAATAATAATAATAATAATATACTAATAATATAATACTATCTATAATAATAATAATAATACTAATAATAATATATAATATAATAATATAATAATAATAATAAACTAATAATAATAATAATATAATAATAATAATAATAAGAATAATAATAATAAAATAATAATAATAATAATAATAATATAAGAATCCTAATAATAATAATAATAAT